>JAECUM010014973.1:0-43817 GCA_016617855.1 Megalonaias nervosa | reverse complement strand
CAAAGTGATGCTGAATTGTTTGTGGGGCAAAATGGCACAACGACCGTGTTTACCCAAGACGGAGTATTTGACAGAACCTTCCCGCTACTTTCAGATGATTCACGACAAAACGAAATACATGAAACACGTGGACGTCCTTCGTGAGGACTTGATCTTCGTCAATTACGAAGAAGAACTGGACTTTGTAGAAGCCGACGAATTTGGAAATGTCATCATTGTGGCTTACGTGACAGCCCATGCTCGCTTAAAACTGTACGAAGCTTTAGAACTATTAGGAGATCGTGTGCTGTATTTTGACACGGACAGTTGCATCTACATCGATCGCCTGGGTCAACCTCACCCTGACATCGAAGGAGATCGTTTAGGAGCATGGACGGACGAGCATCCCGACGACAAGATTCTAAGTTTTGCAAGTGGCGGTCCCAAAAATTACGGCTACGAATACCGGGACAAACAAGGAGAAGTGTACACGGAGTGCAAAGTGAAAGGATTGACTCTCAATTATCGCACCAGTCGACTGGTGAACTTTGGTGTCTTGAAAGAAGCCTTGCAGTCTGAACAGGATGGAAATTTTAAAGTGACCACACACGAACCGCACAAGATTGTACGTTTACCCACACAACAAATTGTCAGCCGACCCTTGGAGAAAGTCTATCAAATCGTGTACCAGAAGCGAGTACGGCTTCCCAACCACTTCACCTTACCGTACGGACACGCTGATATTGGCGAGCCTATAAAAAGGGATAACGTCCAAGACCGATAGTTTATTGTCACTACAAACGCCAAGCAAGAAAGATGAATCCTTTCACACAGCAAGTATCAAGCAAGAGCAAACTCGAGTGCGATGCTGTCCCTTGCGATGGCAGGGATGCCGTACGCTATGACCTTAGCGATTCAGTACCACATCATGGAAATTTTGCTACGACTGTACCTACCATGGAAAGTGATGCTGTGCGTGTCAAACCTGATGGATGCGAAAGTGATGCCACTCGTTATCGTACACCTTTTCACTTTACTGGTTTTCATGGTGGATGTCATTCTTATGAAACCATGCGGCTATCACCCTACGGATGTCATGTAAAACTGAGCACACTCCTACATATTTCACCGTACCCTCATCGGAATGAACCTGTGAAAGACGAGTATTCGTTCCCTGTGCGTTTGCCTGAATACTGTGACTATGAAAGTCGGATCCAAACCTTCCGAAGAAAATGGCCAAAATATCTGGGAGGACCTACCCCCGAAGAATTAGCTAGAGCTGGATTTATCTACTTGGGCGAAGGGGATAAAGTCAAGTGCTTCAGCTGCGGTGTGTCACTTCACGAGTGGGAACAGAAAGATTCCGCTTACCTGGAACATGCTCGATGGTCTCCAGATTGTCACTACCTACCTTTAGTGGCACCTCGTCATTGAAGTGGGCCTACCATGTCGTTTAAGAAACCAGCTCCTTCGCTAGGAGTCAAACATTGGACAACCCCTAGACAAGTATTTAAACCCCATGTAGAAAATAATCTTCAAAGATTACCAAACGAATTGCAAGAGAAGATCTACAAGGACATTTGGCAGGGACTTGCCAGAGCCAAATCTCAATTAGTGACTGTAGAACTTTTGTGTCGAGAAATTCACAAGAGGAAATTGACCAAAGTCAACAAACAAGTCCGATTTCTCTGGATCAAGGGTGCGTTCTTCCTACTATTTCGCTTTAGACCATTTACATTTGAAGATTTTATTGACATTCTTGACCGTTTCCTGGAATGGCAGTGGTCAGAAATGACTTACTACGTTCATTACTTTCGCTCTAGGAGAAGTGTTTGAGGTAAGAGAAAAGAGGTATAAAAACAGACTACTATGCCACGACCTTTATCATTCGTGATACTACAGATTCCGTGGAAGGAAATCAATGACACTATTCAAACAGTGGAGGATTACCAACACCTATTACGAGAACTGTGTCCATTGAATTGGGGTCGACGTGTTGTGTGTGTCTTAGTGACTTGCTTTCTGGGATTTCGTTTACCAGCTGATTCTTTGTGGACTCTTTACGAACAGTACCTACCATTCCAAAAAGCATGAAAGTGGTCCCATTAAATGTACACGAGAGACTCATTCTGCTCAAAGCTTTGCGCTTTCATCTCGATACTTCTCTACCTCTGCGGAAAAACAAGATTCGTGAACTTTTAGGTACTGAAGATGTGTATGACGACGTGTGTGTAGCTTGTGACTTACACCCTCACTGGAAAGATGCACGTGACTGGAAAAGTTGGGGCTTCGAAGCTTGGATTAAAGAAGTGGCACACTATGCCAAAGATTTGTAATCCTAAACAACTAAAAAGTTCCGTGAAAAAAGTAACTTTTAAACCTGTGTTAGTGACAGTACCAGAAGAATAAGAACCACTCCCTTCAGGACAGGATAGGACAGTCATTAACATCCCCGAATGGCCATTCCGGGAGGACCCCTGTGTGACTGTACCAACGAGTGCAGAGACTATCAGAACATTATACACTACCCCTACGATTTTACCTCTTGATCACCACAAATGTTGTACAGAGACTTGTTTATATTCCACTATGATCGTTTTGATGTGTCTTTTATTCATGTACTTAGCCATTTGGCTTTTATGTATTTTTGTCTTTCGTGTTGTTCACATTTAAAGATGACAATAAAAGTGTCCTGAAAAAAGTATAAAAACTCTTGTCTTGTCTGTCTTCGTGTCAAAACTGACATTTTCCTTGCACTGCTACTATTATGACTACCTCTACTGTGTCTGCTCCCTCTTCCTCCACTTTCAAAGTCATCAACGAACACTTAGATCGTGCTAGTTGGGAGGCCTTGTATCTTCGACATCCCTTTAACATGCTCATTGCTGAATCTAGCGGTTCAGGCAAAACCGAGTTTGTCAAACGTTTGATGGAACATAAACATCATTTGATCGCTCGTTCACCTCAACGCATCGTGTGGTGTTACAAAGAGTGGCAATCGGCGTACAGCCTTTTGCGAGAAAGTCAAAGCGATTCCATCGTGTTTGTAGAAGGCATTCCTAGCGAAGACGACGGGATTGTGTCTGACCTTAGTCAAACCCATCTGGTCATCTTCGACGACATGTTAGGAGAAGACGAAGAAGAAATTAAACTCTGGTTTACGCACAAAGGGCATCATCGTAATGCCAGTGTCATTTACATCACTCAAAATTTGTTTCAACAAAGTAAAGCCCATCGCACCATCAGTCTCAATGCTCATTACGTGACCTTGTTTAAAAGCCCTAGAGATAAATCACAAGTGCAAGTGTTAGCCAAACAGTTAGGAACGCCTTGGCTGACTCATGCGTACGACGATGCCACTCAAACCCCACATGCCTATTTACTCGTGGATTTAAAACCCACCACTCCCGATTAGTTGCGATTTCGTACCCATCTGTTTCACCACTGGTGCCACGACGGAGGGCCTGTCGTGTACACGTCCCCGTCTTCGACTTAACCACAACCACATTCACCCATAAAAAATCTATAAAAACCTCGGTCACTTTGGCTCTGTCTCACACATCGTCAACATGACGTCCCTTCAGTCTCATCTTCCCATCAAATTGATTCGTGCCTTGTACGGCATCAGTCGCGAAAAAAATCCACAAATACGTGCTCGTGTCTTAGAAGCTAGTCTCAAAGAAGTCTTACGATGGTTTACGGTGACAGCACGTCAATTACTGCAAGGCATCATTCAGATTCCACATCAAACCAAACGTTTTTTTGAGAGAAACAAAGTCGCCTTGACGCAGCTAGCCGATCCTCGCATTGACACTCAAACCAAAAAGCAAATCATTCTAAAATCTGGAGGTAGCGGTTCTCTAGGAGGTGTCATCATTCGTTCCCTCTTAAAATGGGATCCTAATGCTCCCAAAGTCGTCCCCAAGAAAAATGCCACGCCCAAACGTACCCAGAAGAAAAAGAAAAAGAGCAACGGTGTCAAGACCAGGTCACAGCCTCATTAAAAGAAAAAGAACAGTCCACAGAAAACAGCTTCTACCCGCAAGAGAGTGTCTACAAAAACTTCTCCTTCAGCAGTGACACTCTCTTCTTCTTTAGCGGCAGTGGCCGCTGCTCACAAAGTACCTGCCCCCAAAATCAAAGTCCAAGAGAGAACGGGTGTGTTACAGAGTTTACTGGATTTGTCCAAGCAAGAACTGTCCCGATTTAGTCCGTTGCGAACTCCTCCACGACGTGTGTTGCCTGTCATCAAGTTGATACGACATCAAGACAATCAGTGGCGACGCATTCCAGTATAAAAAAGACCCGAGGCAAACAATACGGATCAGTGTTTTTGTGCTGCTGCACGCCCAAAGATGTCCCTTCCATGAACTGCACACCGTTGCCATCGTGTTCCTTCTTCTGTCCAAAAAGGAAAAGGAAAAGGACAGTTTCATCATCCCAAAAAACGCTTAGCCAAACATCGACGTCACCCCCAGAAAAGACACACTCGTCCAAAGAAAAAGATGAGCCACCAAAGAGGAGGATTCTTTGGCGATTTTGGAAAACACATCGTCACCTTTATGACGAAGCGATAGTCCCAAAAAAAAGGATAAAAGACCGTGTGACAAGTCATCGACGTCAGTGTATTTTTTTGCTGTGTGCCACGGAATCAACCAACGAACTAACCGAGAAAGATGTCACCCCAAAAAAGACATTCCTCTTCTACCCCCAAAGGAAAGAAAAGGAAAGGACTGCCTCCTCGTTTAGTCAAACATTGGGACATGTTGTCCGTCCTGTCCAAAGTTCCTCCACCCATGCGAAAACAACTCATTCAATCTTCCTCCAAAGACGTCATCGATACCGTGTGCGAATGTTGTCTGAATGTCTTGAAAGGCACAATACCTTTATCCAAACACCAGAAAGAATGCTTAGCCAAACATCGACACGTTCTTCGCCAAATGGTCCAAAAGAAAATACCCATTGATCAAAAGAAAAAGATGTTGCTGTAACGGGGAGGAATTTTGCCCTTTTTGCCCATGTTACTGAAAGGTGTAATGGGAACAGTGGGAGGACCCTCACTGAAAGGAGTAATGGGAACAATAGGAGGACCCTTGCTGAAAGGACTATTGGGAAACATCCTGGGAGGATGAAGATAAAAAGATCCAAGAGGATAAAAGGGACCTTTGGGGTCAAAAGATCTCAGATGTGATCCTTGAAATCCGGTTTTAAGGACGAAAACTAGCTTTAGTGCCTTACAAACGATGGATCGAATACCATCGTTGGCAAGAACAACGAACCCCGCATTGACCTCCCAATCCTCATTTGACCGAGATGTCCCAGTTACAACACAAATTGCAATAATTGATGGATCGCAGCGATTTATCAGAAACGGAAAAATCTCACCGGTACCGTCAATTGTTACAACGACTGCAACTCTTTCACCACAAAGCTTTAGACGAAACAGCTCTACCCACTCTGAAAGATTTTAAGGCCTTGATGAAAAGTTCACCAACACCACCACTACCACCCCCAGCGGTCAAGACAGACGTAGCCTCACGTATGCCTGAGGAAGAAGATGCGCAAGAAGTCTTTCAAACACCGTCAGCAGCTCCCATCCCTAGTAAGATTGCAGCGTCCTTGTTGACCACTTCCCCTACACCGCAACGAGAAGAACTTAAAGCTTGGGTTAAAAAGATTATGTCCACTCCACCTTCGACAGAAGTGAAAAAGAAAGAAGGGAAACCAGAAGTGAAAAAAGAACAGAAGACCAAAGCCATCCCATTACCACCACCACCACCACCACCAAAACTACCTTCGGCTTCTACTCCCGTGGTACATCGGACGCGTAAAGCCGTTTCTAAACCACTTCAGAGTACCATCAGCGAAAAGTGGATCACTTATTAAAAAAATGGAGAAGGTGTTAGCCAGCATTTACTACGATCCATCCTATCCTGCAGGTTACGGTGGAGTTCAGAAATTGTATCGTGCTGCCAAAACTCGACTGAAAAGTATCCGTTTACCTCAAGTACAACGCTGGTTACAAGAACAAGCCACGTACACTTTACACAAACCCATTCGACGAAAACTTTCCAGAAGTCGCACCCCAGTGGAGGGCATCGATCATCAATGGCAAGCCGATTTAGCCGATGTCTCTCATTTGGCCACCTACAATCATGACTGCAGATATTTGTTTTGTGTCATCGACGTCTTTTCCAAATTTGCATGGGTCGTGCCATTGACTTCCAAATCGAGCAGTGAGTTAGTGCGAGCCCTCAAACTGGTGTTGAAACAAAGTGGTCGTCACCCTCTTCGATGGCAAACCGACAAAGGCACCGAATTTCTGAACCAAGCTTTCCAAAAAGAATTGAAGAAACTTGACATTCATTTTATCACCACCGAGAATCCCGAAACCAAAGCCAGCATCGTGGAACGTTTTCAACGCACCTTGAAAGAACGCATGTGGAAATATTTTACGCATCAACACACTCTCAAGTACATCGACGTCTTACCGCACCTCGTCCAAGCGTACAACCAATCTTACCATCGAAGCATCGGACGTACCCACCAAGAAGTGACTCCCGACAACGAAGTCACCGTCTTCGAGCGTCTGTTTGGTACGCCCCCGACAGTGACTGTCCCCAAGAAAACTGAAGTATTGGCAGCAGGAAATTGGGTGCGCATTGGAAAAACCAAACGCACTTTCGACAAAGGTTACTTACCCAACTGGACCACCGAATTGTTTCGTGTCATCGGAGAAGTGTTAAAAGGAACGTTTTACTTGCCCGAGTTACAACGTGTGACCAAAAAAGAAGACGAAGTGTACGAGATCGAAAGCATACTCAATCGAAGAACCCGAAAAGTAGGAACAAAACGTGTCAAAGAAGTCAAAGTACGTTGGAAAGGATATCCTCCCAGTTTTGACTCTTGGGTCGACGCTTCGCAACTCATCAACTATAAAAAGAAGTGACCATCATGCCCTTCAACACAGCCTCAGCTACTGCAGTGACCACTCCTTCGCCCAGTTCTTCTGTGCAAGATCTACAAAAGCAACCCTTGTGGGTGTGGTGTGGAGAACGTGTGCCTAAAACGCAAATCGTCTTTTTCTGCCAAATCTTTGTGGTGTATTGTGTCATCGGTGCTGCCATTGCCAATTTGAGTTTGCAACAAGGAGACAAACAATTGTGGATCATTTTACTCAGCAGTTGCATCGGTTACATTCTTCCCAATCCGTCGAACGGGAGCCTTGCGTCCAACATCAGCCCCCCTTCCAACAGTCACCAATCCAATCACAGCAATCCTCTTTTAGACACTCCTCTGACTTTCAGTGACCCCTCGGACACTAGAACTCTGGAATTATGAACAAACAATTTTACTTAACGTTACCTAGTGACAGTTCCATGGAGGTGTTTCCCAATAACACTTTGTGCTGTTACACGGCCAAATTACCTCAGGCCATCCAATTGGATCACGAAGCCATAGGGAAGTGGCTTTGGTGGAAATGATTCACCCTACACAAATCAAAAACATCATCGAAAATCAAAACACTTTTACGGTAGAAGTTCATGACAAGCAAGTGCAACAAGCCTTGGATGAACGCACCACTGCAAGTGACTCTATGAAAACACAAGATCCCAAAACTAAACGAACCACGTATCAGTTGACCATTCCCCCAGGTTATTATTTTAGTGGACAACATTTGGTGAACACGATTTCTACCAAATTCAATACCGTGTTTGCCAAAGCGGCCTTTCGTACAGTGGCTCCCGTTTTGAAACCGATGGTGACACGAGGATTGCACGCAAGGTAAAGAATTTCTCCAAAATGTCATCATTGACAAACAAAACCCCAAAGAAGCTTTCTTGAGAGCAGGCAAAAATATCTTGCTTCAAACGGGTAGAGACATTTTGGGCCGACGAGAAACTCTTATAAATGCTCTGGACACTGTCGAGTCAGGTATTCCTGCTTCCCTGACGCCACAGCAAGGACAAGGCAGAAAAAGACGACGAAAACACCCCTTGAGAGGACTTCACGCCCCTAGAGCTAGAAAGACTAAGAAAAGAAAAACTGTCCGAGAGTTAAACGTTTTTGATTATTAAATCAGAGAAAATGATGCACCGAGAGTCTTGAGCTTGTTCCAAGTCGGAACTGGATCTGTTTGCCATGCCACCCACCATGATGACGATTCAAGAATCCCAATGGGTCGAATTTCATCCCGTCTCCTCTTTGACGGATTCAGCTCCCATCGAGTTTGACATCAAAGGACAACCCGAAGATTACATCGATCTGAATAGCAGTTACTTGTATCTGAAACTGAAAGTGATCAAAACCGACAACACCAATCCGGGAGTCGATGCCAGAGTAGCTCCCGTCAACAATTTCATGCATTCCTTGTTCAGCGAAGTGGATTTGTACTTGAATAACAAACTGGTCAGCAGCAGTATGGATACTTACCCTTACCGAGCGTACCTAGAAAATCTCTTGACGTACGGAAAAGAGGCCAAGAACATTCATCTGAATGCTTGCGTGGTATGGAAACCTGACACCGCAGGTGAAGACACGTTTAACGACACAGCCCTGACAGTCGATGACAATCCTCACAATGTGGGTTTTAACAACCGTCGAAGGAAAATCCTGCAAGCTCGTAGTTTAGAACTGATGGATCGCTTGCATTTGAACATGTGGTTGCAAGACAAGTATTTGCTGAACGGAGTGGATATTCGCCTGAGACTCAATCGCAGCAGTGTCGCTTTCCATTTGATGGCTCATGCCAACGATTACAAAACCATCATCCAAGAAGCCAGACTTTACGTGCGTCGCGTAGAAGTGTTACCTAAAGCGGGAAACGACATCAGTCAAACATTGAGCAGATAGACCGCCAAGTATCCGATACGACGTGTAGAAGTGAAAACATTTACCATTGCTGTTGGACTCCGATCCAAGATCGAAGATCATCTGTTCCTAGGACAGTTACCCAAACGCTTAATCGTTGGCATCGTCAGTAATGTAGCCCTCAACGGAGCCCACGATCAAAATCCTTTCCAGTTTAAGCACTACAGAGTGTCCAAGATCGAAGTCAGTCGCGATGGCAAGACCTTGTGTACCAGACCCTTCGAACCTAACTTTGCCCAGAAGAATTACTTGAGATTGTACTTGTCCCTTTACGAAGCTACCGGACAGCTAGGAACCAACACCAGTCACGGCATTTCGTACGAAGATTATGAAGGAGGTTACACTTTGTGGGCTTTTGATTTCACTCCAGACCAAGGCAGCGACGAGGGACATTTTCACTGTATAAAATCCGGTCAACTGCGTGTGGAACTTCAGTTTGCAAAAGCTCTCACTGAGACAGTCAACGTCATCCTGTATGCCGAATTCGATAATACCATAGAAATTAACAGTTTGAGAGAAGTCATTCTAGACTATTAGAAACTATGGAAGACTCTTATCCCTCTTTGAACGGTGGAGAATCTTTGGACATGGAATGGGAGGATACCGTGAAAGCAGAACCCCAAGACCAAGACAAAGAGAACGAGGTAGTGGTCACGTCCAGATGGTTAGAACAAGAACAACATTTAGTGTCCTGTTTTGTTAAACACCTGGCGGATACAATTACGGAATTGAGTAAGAAAGATTGTCATGGATGTCAAAACGATCATCCCAGTCAAATTCAACACGATAAATGTATGATGATCAGTCAAGAAGAAAAATTGGATGAGTATCTGGACGACGCTTGGAGTCTCATCTCGGAAGAAGCAGTGTTGCATGAGTGGTATAAAGGCTTGCGTGATCATTCCTGCCCTCCATTGACTACTCTAGAGATCTATCGCATCGAAGCTCTCTTAGCCCAGAGTGCGGAGACAAGGCGAAGAAACGGCTACTTGACAGAGCATTTCAAACAAAAAGTCAGAATTGAATTGATGACTTACCATTACTGTGAAAATAAACAAAAACAGCACAACAAAAAAAAATGGATACCTGGGAACTTTATTACCTTTTGAACAATAGTTCGTATACTGCTTCTTGGAATCCTGTCTTGTGCGCTAAAGATGAACTACCTCATCGCAAACCTCAAGACCATCAAGCTTACGTCATCAACACGGACGAAAGTCATCTCCCAGGAACTCACTGGGTTGCCATCTACTTCCCTCAAGAGGATTGCGTGGAATATTTTGATTCGTATGGATTACCCCTTTGGAAGACGACATCATTGACTTTATGAGAAGAAATGCCCAGACGACACGATTCAATAATGTGAAATTACAAGGCACAGATTCCATGGTGTGTGGACAATATTGTGTGCATTTTCTTCATCAATGTAGTCTTTGATATCCGTTAGAACAATTAGTGACTTATTTTGATTGTCACTCTTCTAGAAATGATGAGAAAGTAGATCGATGGTTTTGTGACCATTATGGTTATCTTTTGTCTTTAGCTAGGAAACATAGTGTACATCAATGGCCTCATGACTTCCATCAATGGAAATCTCACATGATTTCACAACGTTGTCAACCTTGTCAAAAATAATTTGTTTAATGTTATTGTTACTTGTTAGTGGTTAGTTGTTGGTTGAATAAAAAATGTTGTGTTTTGAAAAAAAAGTGTCTGTTGTTTGTTTTAAAAAAAAATTATCATTACTAATGCTCTTTGACTTCTCTCTATCCCTCACCATGACATGAGCTGTCATAGCGTTCCGACACTAAAACCGAGTAGGGGTTTTATGCATTCGCGTCCGTTGGTGTGGATAGTATATAGGTGTATGTTTTATGCATTCTCATTTGGTTAGGATAGTAAATAGGTGTGTGTTTTATGCATTCGCGTTCGTTGGTGTGGATAGTAAATAGGTGTGTGTGTGTGTGTGTGTGTGTGTGTGTGTGTGTGTGTGTGTGTGTGTGTTTTATGCATTCGCATTCGTTGGTGTGGATAGTATGTGTGTGTGTGTGTATTTAATGCGTTCTCGTCCGTTTGTTTGGATAGTAAGTATGGTGTGTTTATACGTTCGCGTCCGTTGGTGCGGATAGTAAATATTGTATGTTTTTCTTCTCTTCCCGTTTGTGTGGATAGTAGGTATGGGTGTGTTTTTTCTTCTCTTCCCGTTTGTGTGGATAGTAGATATGGGTGTTTTTTTTCTTCTCTTCCCGTTTGTGTGGATAGTCGATATGGGTGTGTTTTTTCTTCTCTTCCCGTTTGTGTGGATAGTAGATATGGGTGTGTTTTTTCTTCTCTTCCCGTTTGTGTGGATAGTAGATATGGGTGTGTTTTTTTCTTCTCTTCCCGTTTGTGTGGATAGTAGATAAGGGTGTGTTTTATGCATTCTCATTCGTTGGTGTGGATAGTAAATAGGTGTGTGTTTTATACTTTCTCATTCGTTGTTGAGGATAATAAATATGGTATGTTTTGTGCATTCTCGTTCATTGGTGTGGATAGTAAATAGGTGTGTGTTTTATGCTTTCTCATTCGTTGGTGTGGATAGTAAATAGGTGTGTGTTTATGCATTCTCATTCGTTGGTATGAATACTGTATGTGTGTATATTTTATACGTTCTCGTTCGTTTGTTTGGATAGTAAGTATGGTGTCTTTATGCGTTCGCGACAAAGACCCTTTTCAGGGCCACTCCACTGCCTCGAAAAGATATTTATTCTTTCTTGCGTAAATTTTTTTTATTCGATTGTATAATTTATATTTAACTCCCCAAAACATTATTCTCTTACCTAAAAAATTTTGTTAGTCGATTTTATAATTTGTGTATGATGGATTGATGTTCATCAATCTATGGAAAAAAAAGAGAATATATAAAACATACTATACTATACTATTCACTGACACGAACGCGAATGATTCAAACTTTGTATAGAAATGACACAGGTGGCATGACGTCACGGTCCTTGCTACATTGTTGCAAGTGTCTAGGAGTTAAGGAATTAAATTGATGTAGAACACGAATGGTTCGTGATTCTATGTATTTAAGTAATTTGGTATAAGCCATCAGCCTACGAAACAGTGGCTGATTTTTTATAGTTGCTGTTTTTAGTACTGATGATTGACTGATGGCTTGTGTATAGAGAGTTATAATACCCACAAACACGAACGCGAATGATTCGTGTTTGTATATAGAAATGACACAGGTGGCATGACGTCACGGTCCTTGCTACATTGTTGCAACTGTCCAGTACCGTGACGTCACCCTACCTGTTCCATTCCTCTTGTCACTATAC
Organism: Megalonaias nervosa; assembly: GCA_016617855.1. NCBI lineage: Eukaryota > Metazoa > Mollusca > Bivalvia > Unionida > Unionidae > Megalonaias > Megalonaias nervosa. The sequence goes on along the minus strand of JAECUM010014973.1, from coordinate 31,644 downwards.
AAAATTCCCATTGAGGCTATACTATCCCAGGGTGTGCTAGTTGCTATACAAAATTCCCATTGACGCTATACAGTCCTAGGGTGTGCTTTTAAGGCTTTTGAGGCTATAAATCTTGACGCTATATTCGATATTAGTGTACCAATTGATTATAGCTATTTATTGCATCATTATAATTATGCAAATTTATGAACACCGCCAACATAATTTCAGGTCTAGGTAATGCTTTATATATAAATCTCAGGCTTGTATTAGTATTGACGCTATAAATCGTATCCGTAGACAGGCCCAGGGAGTCTTGTAATGCTAATTCCCATTGTCCCTAGGTAGGCCCAGGGTGTGCTAGTCGCTATACAAAATTCCCATTGTCCCTATATAGGCCCAGGGTGTGCCATTTGTCCGTAGAAATCGTGTCCGTAGACAGGCCAAGGGGGTCTTGTAATGCTAATTCCCATTGTCCCTAGGTAGGCCCAGGGTGTGCTAGTCGCTATACAAAATTCCCATTGTCCCTATATAGGCCCAGGGTGTGCCATTTGTCCGTAGAAATCGTGTCCGTAGACAGGCCAAGGGGGTCTTGTAATGCTAATTCCCATTGTCCCTAGATCGGCCCAGGGTGTGCTTTTGACGCTATAAATCTTGACGCTATACAGTCCCACCCATGTTAAAATTCCCATGTTAAATTCCCATTGTCGCCAGGGTACAACCCCCCTAGTTTAACATAGAAGTCCCATTGACCCTAGATCGTCCCACTACACTACTCAAGGGAATTCAGAGATAGTCTTGACCTTAGCATCTATAGGTTTAACTTGACCATGTCCCATAATATGTCCTAGAAAAGTTACACAAGCACGGCAGAACTCCCTTTTGGATAAATTGATTGTGAAACTTCCATCACTAAGTCTGTCAAAGAATTTCCGAATTGTGGCTAGATGTTCTTTCCATATGTCGTTGTAGATCATGACATCATCGATGTAAGCATCACAATTATCTAGACCAGAGGTAATCATATTCATTAAACGTTGAAAATTACTTGGAGAACCCTTCATCCCGAACGGCATTAATTGCTATTGATAAAGTCCATCTGGAGTCACAAATGCCGAAATTTCCTTTGCTCTTTCCGTTAGTAGAATTTGCCAAAATCCTTCCAGAAGGTCATATTTGATGACGTACTTGGCATTTCCAATTTTATTGATGCAGTCATCGATTCTGTGGAAATGAATCTGTTTTTGTCACACTGTTCACCTTCCTATAATCAGTGCACATACGGAAAGTTTTATCCGGTTCGGAACAAGTATACATGGTGAACTCCAGTCACTTTTACTGGGCTCTATGAAATCATTTTCCAGCAAATACTGAATTTCCTTTTTCAAGTATTCCTGTTTGAGAGGGTTCAACCTTTATGGGTGTTGTTTCACAGGTTTGGAATTCACAATTTCAAAGTAATGAAAAATTTTGTTTGTTCTTGTAGGAACATCTAGAAATAAGTGCTCATATTCAAATAATAACCGTTTAAGTTCATTTCTTTCTTGTTGTTGCAAAGGTGAAAGTTTCTGGTCTAGATTATTCATAATTTCCGAATTCCGAAGCTTTGTTGTTCCAAAATCAGTAGAGTCCGCTTGAATTCCTTCACTTAAATCCTCAGTAAGTTGGACAGGTACAACTAAATTAATTGCATGATTTACCTGGCTATCTCTCTCTCTCTCTCTCTCTCTCTCTCTCTCTCTCTCTCTCTCTCTCTCTCAATATAATAGCACTCCATTAATTTATTTAGATCAGAGTACTAATATTATAATTGAACTCATTCATTTTCTTCTTAACTTTGTAAGGGCCGTAATACCTAATTTGAAAAAAAATTTGAAGAATGAGCAACTCTATTACAAGACTCAAAACTTCTCTCTATTAAAGTTCTTTGAAACCATAATTTCACTTTTGACTTGAATTGTTGAGTGCCAAATTCAAGCATAACTAGCTGGAAAATTCCAGACATAAAATTTGACCCTTGATCTGATTGGACTGATTTGGGAAGGCCACACTGAGTAAAAAAAACTTTATTAAAGCTTTTACTATAGTTTTGGTTTTAATATTCCTCAAATGAATTGCCTCTGGGAACCTTGCTGACGCACACATTATGGTCAACAAATATTGGTTGCCTGACTTGGTCTTAGGTAAGGGACCAACACAATCTACCATTATTCTGCTAAATGGTTCATCAAATGCAGGAATAGGTTGCAGATGAGCCTTTGGTATCTTCTGATTGGGTTTTCCTACCATTTGACAAGTATGACAAGATCTGCAGTATTTACAAACATCACTTTTGATTTTTGACCAATAAAAGTGAGTCAATATCTTGTGGAAAGTCTTATTAATCCCTAAATGACCAACCAGATGAGTCTCATGGGCCAAACTAAGTATTTCCTGTCTGTTAGGTTTTGGAACTATTATTTGATAGTTCACTGACCATTCATCACCAGCAGGTACCTCGGGAGGTCTCCATTTTCTCATAAGAATTCCATTTTTAATGAAATAACAGACAGGTACATCAGTGGCTTCAGTTTCACTAATGGCCCTCTCAAACAAAGAGGAGATTTCAGGATCTTTTTCCTGTTCGACGACAAGTGACTGTTGTTTGTCACCCTGATTAGAAAAAAGAGAATGAGTAGTTAAAAGAGGATCACTGTGATCAATATCTTTTGATTGATCCAAGCAAGGAGTGAAAGTGACCTCATCAAAAGCCCGACCTATACGTGTGTCAGCTAAAGGAATACGTTCCTTATGGAAATCATTCTCAAGACCTTTTTTTGACATAGCTCTGGTAACTGCACAAGCTGGTTATAAATCAGGGAATTCTTTTTCAATAGGATCAACTTCCTGATCCAAAAAAGGCTTGCCAGTTACAAGAGGATTATCCACAACCCTGCCTCCAGCTAGGTCGTTGTCTAGTAACAAATGAATACCCTCAACGGGTAAATTAGACACCATTCCGACTGTCACAGGTCCTGAAACTAAGTCTGATGACAAATTAACACAATAGAGAGGAACATTAACAAAGCCGCACTCTACTTCCTGAATGTGAACACTCTCATTAGAACAAGACTTCTCAGAAAAAGGCAAATTACTTGATAATAAAAGATTCTGAGAAGCTCCTGTATCCCTTAAAATTGTAATTGGGATAGGATTGGTCAAATCACCCAAGAGTGATATAGAACACTTCGACCTGAATGGTTCATAATTCTCCATAATAAAATCAGACGGGGGTTTATTAGACCCAACAAATGTATGCTTTCAATACATGACCATGACCTTGACCTCTTAGAAATAAGAGCATTTGGGATAGGTCAATCTTGATTCTGATGCCTATATTTCAATTTGAAGCAATCAAAAATGACGTGTCCTTTCTTCTGGTAATAGGTACACGTAGGAAGAGACAAGGATTTTGAATCAAGTTTATCATAAGCTTGATTTGTAGAAGTTGTGCCAGACTGAGTTTTAGAAGGAGTCGTATTAGGTTGTAATACCTTTTTACCAGTAGACTGCTGATTGAAAAGCGTGCCTATAACTGGAACTTTATGAGTTAAGGAATACTCATCAGTAGCACTAGCAGCATTTTCCAAGGTTTCGATCTTATGCTCGTAACGATACATCCTAATGTCACTATGGACACAGTTCCTAAACTCTTCAACTAACATGAGTTGTCTGAGACTTTCGTAATCTTTGTTAACCTTTCTAGAAGAGCACCACCTATCAAATAACTGCTCTTTTTCTCTTGCAAATTCGACATAAGTCTTGTCAGTGGATTTTCTAGAATTCCGGAATTTTTGCCGATAAGCCTCAAGGACTAACTCATAACCCTTCGAGATATAGTCTTTAACCAGATTATAGTCAGCACTCTGCTCTAGTGACAGTGAAAAATAAATATCACTAACTCTACCAGTAAGTGGAGATTGTAATAATAGAGTCCAATGCTCCATTGGGCATCTAAAATTTTCCGCAATTTTTTCAAAACGAGGAAAATATCTGTCTACTTCTTTTTCCAGAAAAGGGGCACTAACTTGATATTTTTGAAAACATCAAAAGTAGGAGAGTGTTTTCCTTTTGCCAGCTCTAATTCTTTTAACCAAATTTGAAATTCCCTTTCATCCTTCTCTCTTTGCAATTGCATCTGTCTCTCTTTCTCTCTCTCTCTTCTAATTGTATTTATCTTTCTCTTTCCTGTGTCTCTCTCTCCTTCTCTTCTAATTGTAACTGCATTTGTTTATCTTTCTCTCTCTCCTGTCTCTCTCCTCTTTCTCAAATTGTAACTGCAATTGTTTCTCTTGTTTCTGTAAATGCATTTGTTCTTTTTCTTTTTCCAATTATAGCTGCATTTGTTTCTCTCTCCTCTTTCTCAAATTGCAACTGCATTTGTTTTTCTTCTTTATCTTTCTGAACTTCCAGCTTCCTTAATTCTAATTCCATCTTGTATTTTTATTTCAATTCCTTTACTTTTATGTCAGAGTCTGATACAGACTTACTGATCGAACCCAAAACACTTTTATAGAAAACATTCTTTTCTACCAAACACTGGATCATAATATTTTTTATTTCTTGCTTCGTTAAGGAAGATTTTGCCTCAGAAAGATCATATTTTCTGGTAAGTTCAAGCATTTCATCTTTATTCAAACTATCCAACTGCTGCTGATAGGACTAGAAAGAAAAGTATCCACCTTTGATGACATTGTGAAAAAGCCCATTGATTTCACTAAAGATTTCAAACAAAATGTGAAATGGTACTTGGGATTTAAAATATTCTTAAAACAAGGGGAAATTAATTTCAAAAAACAATTTTCTGAAATATTTTAGCCAAAATTCATATATCCCGGACAAGCCCCCAATTTTCTTTTGTTACGTGACTTGTCTCGTACAAAGTAACAAAGCAAAGAATGAAGCTTTGCAAAATATAACAAAATAATTTATTTCCCTAGAAAACAAGGTAAAATATGAAAAAGGACTTACGATTTGTGAATCTAGTCTAAAAATTAATCCTAGAATTTAAAAATATAAGTCTTATCACTGAAAAGTTCTAAATTAATCAAAGTTCGAATCCCGATGAAGTTGCAAGATTGAAGGCGATGACATCCTCTATATCCTGTTTAGTGCTGTTGTGTCAACAGTTCCTTGTTGAATTTTATGAATCACCAAGAAAATATTCCGGCTTTAGAATTCAGAATAATTTCCACTAAATATCTTTGTTCAAGAATTTTTATGATCACTGGTATTTTCCAGGGAATATAAATTATTAAATCCAAAAAATGGAAGAATTTTAAAACAAACTGGCATCAGCATTAAAAACACCTTGAGCTCTGAAGGTGTAAATTACGACTGACCATTTCACTATACAATATCTGTTTTAACCCTTCACTAAAACGCAGTTTAGACCCCGTGATGGGTCACTTGATCATATAGTTCAAGAAAAACTACAAGTCAGCTATCACGTACTCTATATAACCTTAGCTAAAAATCAATGATTCCCACACTGGAAATGAATTTAAAAGAAAGGTTGTTTATTCAAATAACTCACAGGCCAAGTATGACCTTGATTATGACCAATGATTTTCACACTGTGTTTACCAATTCTGAATTAAGGTCAGGAACTAGGTCAGCTAAAAATACAATGTAGCAACACTACTGCGTTTTAATCAGGGAAAAAGAACTGAAATGAATTTTCTGAAAAAAATGCCAAATCCAGTGAATAAAGTTATCATTACAATAACATGTAATGAAATAAAAGTAAAATAAAATTTTTAAAAGTAACACAAGAGTAATTAAATTACCTATACGTAACAATGGATAAAGGAGGAAAAGGAAGATAAAAATATAGTCTGCCTACCTGACAAAGACCATGAGTCATCTGTGAACTTTAAGTTGTATATCATATGATTGTCGTCTAATTATAATCATTTCTTTCGCAGTAGTTGTAAATAGGAATAAACTTTGATTTAATACAGATGACGTGTTATTAGCATAAGATTTTCATCAGGTAAAATGTCTTCTCGGAGTCCATCCATCATGCATGATTGCCAAAGAGTTATGTAATACATAGGAATGTCCTGTATATTTAAACTCAATGATGCTCATTTGGATGTCGTTAATAGATACAACCTGAACTGAACATTTACCTATCGGCCTTTAGGAAACATATACATATACAAAATTAATTAATAGCGATGTGAAGTAATGGCCGCCATATTAAACAATATGTAATATAAATCGGTATCATCCTATCACACAACGAAATTGAAAATGCAATAGTATACATCCCAATACAAACTTTAAACACATGTGTCCCATTAAAAATCACAATGATTCTTGAATCTCTATTAATTGCTACAAATGAACTTACCAACAATCCAGAAAAGACAAAGGAAAGAAAAATGGAAAGAATACAAACAATCACATTAAAATATATAGTAAAACAACAACAAGAAAACCAATTTTATTAGAATGAAATAGAAGAAATTTAAAAAATAATTAATTCCATTTTGCCAAGGTAAGACTTTTCATGATATGGCGTAATATCTTTCCTTAAATATACACACAAAATATGCCATAGAGATGCAAAATATTCAGAAAATTATATAAAAACAAGCGTATGAAAACATCCCCATTCTGCATTACGTCGCGTTTTGAATCCTAGATCAATTACTGGAGTGGGAAAGTGGAATGCTAGTATGTTTCATTCTTTCCCTCACCTTCCAATGTCTGCTAGCTAAAAACAAATACCATAAGAGCAGCTCCCCACATAACGACTACACATTCAGTACCTAACCAGATCGCCATTTCCAGATGTTTCTCACTTTTAATAGGAAACGAATAACCATCTTTTCATAAACATTCTATATTTTTATGGATGTTAAACTAACGAGTGAGTAGACAGATACAAGAATGTTTCGGCAAAGAAATAACGTGATTGATGTTCTGTCACAAACTTTAATTTGGAAATGCTTACTCTGTCAGCAGTGATGTATTTATTTCCTGTTTGAATATCCACCGATCGGTCATTAAATATACTTAGTTACAAAGCGTAACATGCGAGGATATATTGTTCTTATATAGAGTGGAACTCAGGGTTGTGTCACTAATATACCCAAATCCTAAATTAGCTAAGACCTAATGGCATTTCAATAATGCGATTTGCTGTAATTTGTTGTAACTTTGTTTCTGTTTCCTGATAGAAATAACTAAACAAGCTGAATCAACAATTTTATATTATAAACACGTTAAACACGACTAGGATCTTCAAGTAACATTATATTACGTACTCATCTAACTACTCACACTAGATATAAAACTACAATAAGGAATGTGGGGGGTGGGGTATGTGTGCGTGTGTGTGTGAATTGGAATTTTAATGTTGCTTTAACATTTTTTCAGTCATATCGCTAAGGTGTCTGCAGTGTAGCAGTTTATAGTGATGTCTAGCACTGGGGCTAACCCCCCCCCCCCCACCATTATACTGTATCAGCCTGATCCCTTTGATTTAACATGTTCCCTTCCCCCGTAAACCCACCCCACCCCACCCACCCCCGCAGACGCACATGCTCTGCAGAGTTAGAAAATATACACAAATTTTGGGCTTAAATGGCCAAATTGGGGTACTCAATACAAGACTCATTTCAACCAAGACAAGCTCTATCAGACCGTAGAATACATGGAACTCAATGCATATACAGATAAGCGTAATGAGTGACAGCAATTTAGGAAGAAGATCTATGCATATCGATTGCAGAATTCAAAATTTTTTTATTGCATAGAGTTTTAAAAATCATGGAGTAACATTATTTATTTGCTTATTTGTTTATTTATTGTTGCTGAATGAGTTAATACAATATGGTTTAAATGAATATGCCTGATGAAAACTTATCATGCACACAAGATTTTTTTCTTGTAAGAGATTTATTTCAAACATTTCCAGGTAATTATTTCCTAACAGTATATATGAAGATCACTAAAGATAGATAGGGTACTAGAAATTATCTCATGTCACATAACGCTGTTGATACTAGAAATTATCTCATGTCACATACCGCTGTTGATACTAGAAATTATCTCAGGTCACATATTACTGTTGATACTAGAAATTATTTCAGGTCACATGATGATGCTGATACTAGAAATTATCTCAGGTCACATAATGTCTTTGATATGAAAACAAGAAAAATTCTGCAATATTACAGAGCGGTAAATAATAATAATAATAATAATAATAATAATAATAATAATAATAATAATAGTAATGAGGACTTTGTATAGCGCCTAATCTTTAGAAGCTCTAAGCGCTTTACAACATTTGACAACACTTAAAAAACATATATAATGATATGATTACAAAATAAAAACAAACACCACGAAATTAGAAACAGAAAACATGCTGTAAATATTTAAGGTAAGGATACATTATTAGGTCTTTAAGTCTGTTCTTGCAGTTGAAATAGGTGAGTTTTAAGTGCGCTCTTGAATGAGATCACTGTGTCTTTGTGTCTAAGTGCAGTGGGCAATTCGTTCCACGTTGCTGGGCCCTGGTATGCAAAAGAGCGTTGTCCATATGATTTCATTTTCATAGTGGGAATAATGAGAATACGAGTGTCAGAAGAGGAGCGTAAGTATCTTGCTGGTGTGTACACATGGGTGAGGTCAGATAGGTATGTTGGACTGGAGCCCGTCAGTGAAACGTAGCACAGAGAGCAAATTTTGAGTTTAATTCTGGATGGTATGGATAGTCAGTGTAGGGTACAGAGCAGAGGAAAGGCGTGCTCTGATCGTGGTACTCTAAGGATGATCCTAGAAGCTGTATTTTTAACTTTTTGAAGTTTCTGGAGTAGATATTGAGACGAACCAGACAGAATTGAGTTACAATAGTCCAGTCTTGAAAGTACTAAGGAACACACAAGTGTTTTAGTGGCATCAACTGAAAGATACTTGCGAATGGAGCTGATGTGTCTCAGTTCAAGATCTGCAGCCTTGCATATGTTCATGACATGTTGGTGCAATGAGAGAGTACTGTCAAGAGTAACACCGAGGTTTCGTACTGACTGTGAATTTAATGTTGGTGTTGCTGATATTTATTGTCTGAGGTAAAGGATGTGAATGAGAAAGTCTTTGTGTTGTAATCAGAATGTCTTCAGTTTTATCATCATTCATCTGCAGCTTGTTACATGTCATCCATGATTTCACATCGGAAATGCACCTCTCTACGCCTTGGATGGTAGCTTCAACTTCAGCTGGATGTCTAGATTTGTATATTTGGGTGTCATCAGCATACAATTGGTGAGACACTGGATGATGATCTATGACACTTGAGAGTGGCTGAGTGTATAGAATGAAGAGAACACGTCCAAGAACAGACCCCTGTGGAACACCACAGCATAGATCAACTGGGCTGGAGTGTTTTCCATTTGCGGACACAATTTGTGTCCTGTTGACCAAGTAGGACTTGAACCATAGTAAGGCCGTATCATGAATGCCAAATACATGCTGGAGATGGTGAAGTAATATATCATGGTCTATAGTGTCAAATGCTGCAGACAAGTCAAGGAGAGTGAGGACTGTAATCTTTCCGCCATCCAAAGCAGAGAGAAGGTCATTGACTACTTTCAGAAGAGTAGTTTCAGTACTGTGGCAAGGGCGATATGCAGACTGTACATTGCTAAAAAGACTGTTTGAATTCAGATGAGATACAAGTTGGGATAGAACAACTTTTTCTAAGATTTTTGACATGAATGGCAGATTAGGAACTGGGCGGTAGTTCTTTAAATCATTATGGTCGAGTGTTGGTTTCTTCAGCAGAGGCTTTACAATGGCAGTTTTGTAAAATGATGGGAATTCCCCAGATGAGAAAGAGGTATTAATAACATCAGTTAGTGAAGGCAATATTGGATCCAAGCACTCTTGCAGCAGTGACGTCGGAATCGGATCAAGTTCACATGACTTTGGTGCACTCTTCATCACGATTGCACGTACTAAATCCATAGAGACAGGTTCAAATGCTGCTAACGGTTGCCACTGAAGTTCTATATCGCAACTATATGGTGACGACGAGTCAACTGAAATTGTGTTGTCAAGTTTATCTCTGATGATTTGTACTTTGTCACGGAAGAAATTTGCAGACAGGTCCGAAAGGTCGACTAGAGAGAAGGTAGCTAGAAGTGGTGTACATTTGTTCCTTGACATTAGCTTGTTAGTAATCTCAAATAGCTCTTTGCAGCTGGAACTTTCCGTGATCTTAGTACTGTAGTGGGCTGATTTCGCTGCATGGACTATGTTTGTGACATTCTTCTTAGCGGCCTCATAGATCTGCTTATGAATAGTGAGCCTGGTGGAAAGCCAAAGCCTCTCAGCTTTACGGCGGTCTCTTTTAGCAGTGCGAAGCTGGTCCCTAACACTGTTATACCACGGAGAACACTTCTGAATTGCTACTCTGCACTTGGTTGCTGGGGCATGTTTGTCAAGCAATGAACGCAGGCAGTTATCAAGTTGTTCTGCTGTAGTAGGTAAGCTAGTTGTTAGGTTTGCTTGGATGTCATGCATTAGTTTGGTTCTGTTTATCATACGGAGGTTTCTCTTAGTAGCGAATAAAGGTGGAGGGTTAGGGACTGATACGTTAAGATGGCATATAATGCAGAGGTGATCTGATGAAAGTTCGTGGGACACCAGGGAGGACTGTAGAATATTATCATCAGGTCTGTAAAGAATCCAGTCTAAAATATGACCATGTTTATGGTTTAAATCTTCTTAAACCTTTGAAAACTTTCCAATGAAAAGGAGAATATTACCGGTACAGACTTCAGACATACGAAGACCATGATTCTGACAAGGTTTTTAAAGAGAATTCATGTTTTATTACAGTGCCTTTTAAGAAGGGTGGGGATATTGTTATACAGTCTGTCCGTCCGAATGTCATACGGATGTAATGTCATTGAACTCTCCCTACACTGTTATAACTAGACACATGAAACTTGGATAAGGGACAATCTTTATGGTTTAGATTGCGTTATCACGTTTGGAATTTTGATCGTGCACTTGGGGCGGGACTGGAGGGTCGGAGTGATATAAATCTAAAATATCTCATGTGCTGTATGTCTCACCTGATATATGTGATCAAGGCTTATGTGTTCAAATTATATCAGACTGGGGGGATCCCTGTGAGATGCCCCATGGTATATCCTTACCCTGAACAACTTAGCCGCTGGACATAACATGGAAGCTATTAAAATAACCAACTTTAACCATATATAGACTTTCTGGGCATGAAAATAAAAGTAATCTATGAGTGTATGATAATGCTATACACAAGACTGAGATACAGACATATAAATATACTACTACTACTACTACTACTACTACTACTCAACAACATTGATACTGCCATTGCTATCATCATTACTACTACATAAGGCGAAACTACATGTTAGCAGAGTATTTTTTTTTCCATGTTGGCACACCGGCATATGAAATAAAAAAAATAAAGAAAAACTCATTGCGACGACTAATGCCAAGACTTTATTTATTTACGACCTTTATAGTAACCACAGTACCTTGTTCACACTGCATGGTGTCAAACTTTTGCACTGCTAATGCACTCTGGGTGCACAAAGATATCAGATTAAGTTTCGAAAGAACTGTATTTTGAAATAATCATCTTATCTTAGATTGTATCTTCGTGTTGTTGTGTGCTGATAATGCTGACAATGTTAATGAGCCAAGTGAAACAAATACGGATGCAATGTTTCTCGGACCATGTACCACGTGACTTACTTATGGGTGAATGATCAGAGCTTGATATGATGAGAAAGAACTACATACTGTTGTCATAATACAAGAAATAGACATGCTGTATGAAATCAAAAAGTATATGCATAAATCAAACTGCAATGAAATTTTTTTAAAAAATATTTAAAGATATAAAAAAAAGCTCGAAAGAAAAAAAAAAAACTGCCATAAAAAATCGTGGGAGGGTTTCGATTCGAAGCAGAAAAAAAAGTTATTTAGATAAAGGAAGCACTCATAACCACTCGGCCATTGACACAGAGCGCTTGATATATGTTAGTTGCCGCAATCATTATAAAGTCACGTGAACATTTAAAAAACTTTGTGCACCCCTGCAGAAGGCTTGTTCAACCAGACTCTCGCATGACCGCATTCAAAATTTTGAGGTCATTAGTACGTGTCATAGTTACAACGTATGCCGTAAGCTGACATTGAAACCATCTGGTTATTTGTAAACAAGGATTTACAGAGAAATAGGACATACAATGAATTGTTGTTTTGTTATTTTTTGGGGGGGGGGTATTCGAAACTTCTCTATTAAGCCTATGGTCAATCCAATGCAATCGTAGAAATAGCCGAGATGGTCTGAAAAGATTGCGGTTTCTTTCTTTTCGGAGAAATTTCAGGCATTTTCAAATGTACAATTTTTTTTCTGCTTAATACTTACGCCGACATACATCTGAGGCATACATGCGTCTCGCAGAAATGGCCTAGGTGGTTCAAAAATGTACTGACCAAGGCTGGTCGAGGTCTGTAAATTTATTTTTTCTGATCGGTATCGCTCATTTCCATTCTCTATTTCTCCTATCGGAAAATTACACAATCGTACATATTTGTAACGTACTTTGGAGTTTAAGAAGGTATTAGTGCCAAAGCAGGCAAAACGTGCTCCATTTTTGTGTACCCAGCGAGGTAATGAAAAAGTCTGGCAACGACTGGCAAGATTTTCATGTCGAAGCATCAACCTTTATTATGTATAGATGTTTTAGTTTGTCCAGAACATAAGGAAAATATGAAAAGAGTAACCTATCAAAGTATCAAGCTAACAAATCTATCAACTTATCACACTGACTAACCTATCAACGTTTCACGCTGACTAACCTATCAACGTATCACGCTGACTAACCTATCAACGTTTCACTCTGACTAACGTGTCAACGTATCAGGGACTTTATCACAATTTTGGTAAGCCTCGTTATCAGCGTTGCTATCTTTTGTACAGACTAAATCTTTGTGTAGAGAGGACATCATGGAGAAATGCAAGAAATCTGGATAACTAAAGCGTTTATTCTGGTATAAATGGTCACTTGCCTAATCATACGTGGTACGTTTGACTGCAATATACAACGATAAAAGCAGGAGAACAAAATACACAACAAAAAAAACCCTTTGCTGTGTCATTCTGCAACTGATAGTTTATATCACACTTTACACCACGATAATACAGAAACAAAAATCCATTAAACCCTTATGTAATCGCAATCTGGAACTAATTAAATTTTGTCTCTTAGTCGTTTTTATAATTCTTTTTTTATCTCAGTTTTCCTTTACTGGCTTTCAAAACCCTGTCGAGTAATGATAGTGCCCTTTTTTGAATCAGTTTTTCTTTTAGCGTCAAAGCCATTTCATGAACCCTTGGTTATCGATTTTCCGGAACGAAAAGTCAGACCCATTTTGGCAATTTTCATACTAGCAACTAGGAGAAAAAGAAGGAAAAAGTATTTGCTTATGTAGGTGAAGAAATATTTAATTCTGTAAAACAAGCTAAACAAAACCAAGCAAATAATGCCGTTATTGCAAAGTCCCTCACACCGCTTTTAGCCTGACCTTGGACAGAATTGAATTGGTTTGGTTTGGTTTGGTGATGTATGGTACAGCAGCATAAGTAGGTTACTTTAGTGCCACGGCAACTTGAGTTAAGCGCCTTCTCCAAGGACACACCAAGGTAGCTGACCCAGGTTGGTCATTTTGTGGGATTCGAACCCGCATTCTTTCGGTCGTGAGCCCGGCGCGAATGGAATGTTAAGGTTGGAATGTTAAGTAATTTATTTTTCAGTGAATTTATTAAATATATGAAAATTGATATGCAAATGAAAAAAAAATATAATTTTTTTTATGGTAATTCGATCTTGATTTGATAGAGTCTTCTGATGTTCTGGATACTGACAAACGCGACGTGATCTAGCAATCAAGACCGCATTACTGTGATAATAATTAATTGCAATAATAACTATAAAATAGACAACCACATGCAACATCAAAAAGATTTTCTTCGTTAATCACATGCATTATCTCATCATTAACGCAAAAATCTTGGAAGAAATATAAATTGATGACTATGAGCCTCCAATGAAATCTCCTACCTGTCCGTTGGATTTCTTAAAATAGCGATGATTTTCACGTTTGGGTTTAGATGCTTCACATAATCAGCATTCGTAACGTTTGGCTCTCGTACATTTGCGTTGCCCGGCAACCACGGCCAGTTATCATTCTGCCACATTGTCGTGGGGCTGAAGTCACCTAAATTATAAATACCAAATGAATACTATATACCTGTATATACAAGCAAAGATATATGATACTAAATACTATGTACTTTAAGCTAAAGATAACTCTAACCTCATGACCATCATCATCGTCGTCGTCGTCATCATCATCAAATGAATAAAGTGAAAGTTACGTTCGAAGAAAAGTTATTGCGAAAGCCAGCGACACTTGTTATTATCACACAGTTTATCTGCTCTGCACACGTTTATCGCTAGAGATGACGCTCAGGCAACTTTTCATTATAGAACTCCAGGGTCGAGTCAACTTCAAATCACGTATGAGCAATGTGTGTGTGTGTGTGTGTGTGTGTGTGTGTGTGTGAATTAGATTTTTAACGTAGCTTTAACAATTTGTCAGTCATATCGCTACGACGTCAGCAGTGTGACAGTTTATAGTGATGTCTAGCACTGGGGCATCATGCCGTAGACATGTAGCATGATGTATATTATGTTACGATTCTAGGGTTATGAACTATGTAACAGAAAGAATCAACAAATAATTTATTTATCAAGAATAAAAAGTGACAATTCAATAATCACTTACAGTATTGTGAATTAAATCGAAAGTAATCCTAAATGTCCTATCACACGTCCAAAAGCACAGAACGTTCCTAATGAATTTCAGTAGTCCTGAATGTCCTGATGTGCCACAATAATATAAAATATGTAATCAGAATGTTTTTGAATGATTTCTCAATGATCCCAAAATAGTGCAAATGGTCCAAAACGTCAATGAACACTTTTCAATTGCACTGAATAATTTAAATAAAAAATTCCTCTCAAATTATAACTGAACACAACTATAAAGTCTGATCATAGGGTCCCAAAGACTGATATTAAATAGGAACGAATATTTTATTTATAAAAAAAACCCTACTTTTTATATACATCCCCACTTGACCATTGCTGCAATAGCATTTTCTGAAAAGCCACTTGACAATTCCAAAATATTGTTAACAAGTTCGCTTCCAGAACATTCTGAGGTCCTCGGGTAGGCAAAAACTCGACCCTCCATCACACAACATAAATGGCATATTCATAACAAATATGGGCACAGTCGAAAGACAGAAAAAAACGTGCGTGTATCCTCTGTTATGTATAGTTTGTTTATATTGTGCGTTTGACCTTTATCCGTGATTGAGAGTACAATTTTTGCCTACCTGACTATTGTCCTCTTTTTCGTTTAAAAAAAAAATTACTTGAATTTGAGTTCAAGACCTAGCTTTGAATATGACCATAGAATGTTCTGAAAGAGAAGTTGTTGAAATATTTAAATGAATTTTACTGGGCATTTTGGTATGCCATAGGCCAGGTGACAGTCTGTATATGAAGAACTAGGTAAACAATTATTCATTCCTGTTTTAAGTTCAGTATGTGGAGTTATTTACTGTTTTGTTCAGATATAATTTGAGAGGAAATATTTATTTAAATTATTCATTGGAATTACAAAGCGTTCATTAACCTTTTGGACTAAAACTATGATTTGGGATTATTGAGGATTCATTCAGAAACATCCTGGATTATATCATTGTGATATTTAAAGACTCTTAGTACATCAGCACATTCAAGATTCTTCGTACATCAAGACATTCAAGAATATTGGAATTCATACTTCTGGACTTTGTGACAGAACATTTGGGATTATTTGGGATTTAATACAATACTGCAAGTGTCTTTCTAAGGAAATAATTTGTTTGTTAAAATTTTCCTAAACCTGCTGGTTTCGCTTTCTCTCTGTTGCATAGTTTAAGACCATAGAGTCGCAAAACCACGTGGACGATAACTAGAAGTAACAAAGATGAAAATTGCTACATTATTCTTGAGATTCTTTTTACTGGTATCTATTCTAACATCTTGTTTACGTCACGTTCTTATGCGTTCGCGAGAAAATTCAGTTATTTACTTATTTGATATTGAGTGTCTGCCAGTAAATATGGTGGACACGTAAATAATATATAGTGTTATCTAAGAGTAAAATATATCACTTTGGACGATTTCCATATTTCACAAGATTGTATTCAATCTGCCACTAACATGAATTACAAATGGATTTGTGGAGCATGTAAACGGCCAGATCTTACCATTAATTTCACCTGAGGTAAATTAATCAAGTATGACATTTTTGGCAATTTGCATATTTTCCCTCAGGCAAGCGGCCACAAAACACTAAGCTATTTGTACATTTATCCTGACATACACATTTGTGATAGGTCCTATGTAGTTTCCTTATGTATTTCTATCGGTCTTCTGCAGTTTTAATAGGGATACGTTCATAAGTTACAAGCTATCTTTACACAAGGCTCTAGTATTTTTGTTAAGGGATAATGGGACACAAGAAATCAGTGTCATGTGCCATTTTCTGGAGTTAGAGTTGTTTTTTTTTCTCTCCAAAAACACGAGAGCTTTATCATTACGTAAAATATAACAGGATCAAATGCAAGACATTTTCTTTTTTAGGTTTTAATGCTACTTTCTATTTATTTTAAATCTTCACTTGTCGGCATTATTGCGATTATATTTACATGGCTTACAGGAACAGTCTCTTTCGTTTGAAAGTATTTTAAAAAAATTAAAACAAAATCAGTGAAATTTAGGTGGGGAAATATTAACAAGAAAAGGGGGAGAAAGTATTCTTGTACTTGGCTTAAGTTTTCTTAATGCATTAAAGCACACTCCCATCCGCACTATGACTTCCTGCCCAAGAGTAACTTTGGTACAATGACCTGGTCAATAGGACCATACGTCAGGGGACCAGTGTATCAAATCCATGTGAGGGGCATGCTCTTGAGGTGTTCCAAGTTGACTGAAATTAATTTAATTATGTCATGTTGCAACCTTTTTTGCAAGGACGATGTCAGATACAGCGACGGAAGTTGTTTGAAGGAACGAAGTTCATTGTAACATATTTCAACAACAAAAGTTAAATGGAACACATGTGCTTATAAACTATGGTGTTGATAGTGTTAATTGATTCGGCTATTTTAGTATCTGTTTCCGTTCTCTCTGCTATTTGCATACTTCCATGCTGTCGTTTGACTTACTGCTTTTTGCATACTTCCATGCTGTCGTCAGTGCCGGATTAAACCCTGTGGAGGCCCCTAGGCAGTCGAAATCTCGCCCCCCCCCCTCGCAAATTATCTCCTAATACTTTCAAGATCAAATCAATTCAATATTATTTTGATCGTTGTCGCGGGGCCCCTAAAAGGCGTGGGGCCCATAGACCGGTGTCTACTCTGCCTATTGGATAATCCGGTACTGGCTGTTGTTTGACTTACTGCTGTTTTGCATATTTCCATGTTGTCGTTTGACTTGCTGCTTCCACTTTGACTTAAGAATACAAGGTTCAAATCTGCGTATCGATTTAATTTAAAACATTGTCGTTTCGTAACTGGTCTGAAGAAATGGATCTTAAATATAATTTTCTACTTGGAAGAAGCTATTCAGTGGAAACTCATGCCTACTTTTGCTGAACGAACAACATTTTGATGACAGAGAAGTTCCCACTTCTAAAAATTGCATGACATTTTTATGGATGACATTGCTTTTATTTGCATAACCATATTTTTATATAACTTCCAGATAACAGGAATACCAATAATTTATCCTTGAGAACAGCCCTAATAAAATGGATCAAAACGGTTAAATTAATTTAAATTGTCAATTGTATGCAACAATTTATAAAGGAGTTCTGTGTCAGTTTCACGCCATTCAAAATTTAATATGCATATGGCAAGAATTATATATTTGTTTAAAATAGTATCATGTTCCCCACAAATAAGATCTCATACCCCGCCCACCCTGAAAGATCACGTACCTATACAAGTCGAAGGGCATTTTATTATGCATGTTTAATGTGTATTGTGTGATTGACTTTTGTTTATAATTGAGGATATGAGTTTGGGCCTACCTGACTAATGTCGTTTTTGGCAAGAACATATTAGGTAGTTAATTTTTGTCTATAATTGTAGATTATATTTTAAGATTATTATTATTTGTAGGTAAACATGTTTACTTGGATTTGAGTTCAGGACACTGGTTTTCTTTTCGGCAATTCCTTGTGTGCCTGATGTTTGCCATTTTTTAAAGTAATAGACCTGATCTTGTTGACAAGTTAGAATGTTCTAGAAATGAACTTTTGATTCTCATCATGGTCCTCTTATTGTGTCTTAAGTTTTTATATTAGGATTGTTTGTATCAGAATTACTCATTCCTATTTTAACATCTCTCTAGTTGAATCAGTCTTTCAGTCGTGTTTCATTTAATATTTGAGAGAATTTATTTTTGTAAATTATCCATTGAAATTACAAAGTGCTCTTTTACTTTAGGACTAATTCAATATTTTGGAATTATTATGAATTGATTTAGAGACATTTTTGATTATATCACTGTGATATATGAAGACTTTTGGCACATCAACACTGTTCCAGTCCATTGGTATATCAGCACATTCAAGATTGGAGTTCATTCGGAACATCACTGGAATGCATACGGAATATTCTATACTTTTATATTGTGATTGAAATTTTAGGACCATTGGGATTTAATTCACAGTAGTGTAAGTTCTTTTTCAATATTCACTTTGTACTCTACGGAAATCAATTATTTGCTGAATTTTACAAAATTTGTTGGTTTTCGCTCTTTTCTGTTACTTAATTTAACACCATAAAGTTGTAACAATGTAAAAAAGGTCTATTACTACAGAAGTCAATGGGTCTTATTGACAGTGGGAATTTCTTTATAAATACACATTGCATAATTAAAACACAAACAAATGCAGCATCGTTATCTATCAAATGGGTTCTGATTATGTCATTAAATGGACTAGTTTGCAACTGAGATTCGTCGCTTAAAGGCCCTGTTCCTAGGTGTTTTTAAAGAATTTACTAAAGTTTTCTGATAATGCTACGTCATCAAAAGTTGCCACGAATGATTACCTGTGACGAACTGTACCCCTTTGTATTGCCCATCTTTATATCCTCGCTGTATATTATATGCTATCGGAGCAAAGTTGCTTACATAAATGGATAAGTCTGATGTCAGGTATTCTGGAAATATAGAGATATACGAATGCATGAACTTATTTATATGACAGTATGTGTGTATGTATGTATGTATGCATGCATGTATGTATGTATGTATGTATGTATGTATGTACGAACGTATGTATGCATGCATCTATGTATGTATGTAGGTAGGTAGGTAGGTAGGTAGGTATCTATGAAATTAATACAAGCAATAGTCCATATGTTATTCATTGTATTTTGAAATTAGTTTACCACATTTGAAAAAGAGAACATTTCTAGATTAATTCTGTAATTTATTTTATATGGTGTAATTAGCCTATTATGCTAAAAAAAAATACTTGTGTATGCTATTGCATAATGGGCTGGCTGCCTGTATTACCTAGATAAATGATCTATGTAAATCTGTTTATATTTGTAGAAGTCTCTGTTTATAAGCTTGGTAAAGGATAATATTGGTAGACCGCTTTAAGTATTGTTCAGTAATATTGTGAAATAGACAATTTTCGGTAATTTTCAGTCTGACGAGTAAGTTCTCTATCTTTCAGTGTCAACAGACGGAAACGTTTTCCATTTTTGAAGAGTAGCTGCGAGGCGTATTGTGTGTACATGTACTTACCAAATCTGTCGTAGGAAATCCATTCCGGTTCCTTGACGATAGGTGATATAAATTCAGGATGCACCGAAATTTTTGCAAACAGATCAGTTGTACCGCATTTTGGCGCACCAATCACGTAAAAGTAAGGCAAACATACAACAAAATGTTCGTTATTAAACCAGCATGGGTTTTTGCTGCCTTTGATGAGTTCAAACGGTCCCTGGGAAAAAATAAACAGATCTGTGAATGTTTGGTATCTTAATTTACCTACAGAAATTTTAAATGACAAGATCACTATAGACTGCCTTCAAGTCTCTGTCTTGACTGAGGATATTTGACGTAGTACTGTCTACACTTTGTTAGTAACTAATCGAGAAAAAGTCAAACGCTGGACTAATTGATGATATAAATACATTGTGTTGGTCATTATTTGGGCGAATGTTTTATTTTCTTGGAACGGAAATTGAAATTATATCTGACACACGCTGATTTATTGGAGTAGAGGTAATGTATATCGACTGATAATAAAAACTGAGTGAACTTAAAATTTTAGTCGCTTGCAAGTATACCAGCAAATATAAAAGAAAAAAAAAATGAAATGACAGAAACATTTTCAAATTTTCTTAACCGAAATTTATATTCAGTATATTGTTAAAACCGAAAGAACGGATTTGGAGTGATGTCCTCTGAGTCACTGCTTGTGAAGTGGTAAGAGGAAGGTTTATTATACTGATGAGCATCACATGACTACTGACTCGGGGTAATTGCGTCCTGATAGCAAACACATTTTGTTCGATCATTTTATCCCACAATGGACAGGTAAGCTGAATAGACTATATTACGTATTGCTAAGTTTGTCACGTCCTTTTCAATTCGTAAAATTGGTTCGTCTTCGTTCATGAACAGTGCCCATTAGTAGTCCTACAATGTAAGACATATCACATGTTATTTATGTTTTAGTGCTACGTCTTACTACCCAAATAACGGCCTTGTATAGCGTGTTCCGACGTCGGTTGACATCGGAACGAGTAGTCAAAGTTTCAGGAATATCTCACATACTTGCCAGCCATATCGACACTCTTCCACAAAGTGGTATGTAATTAATATACTTACTGTTCTGCTTTTATCCTGGTGGAATCAAAATCTGACACTAGCAAATGGACGCATTTTCATGTTCCGTTGACATACATTTAAATTTGTTGAAATGCGACAGTAGTCGAGGCATGCCGAAGTATGTTTAAGTAGGCTCATGTGGGTGATATATTTCTTGAACGAAACGAAAAGTTGCTTACAGTTTCAATAGGCATGATATATTTTTATTCGTTTCGTTAAAGAATAATAGTGCAACTTAACCTGATTTCGGCATTCCCAGCTTTGATCGCTTTCCAGCCAACTAAATGTAGGCCAATGAAACTTGAAAACTGGTCCATTTCTTTTGTGAGAATTTGAAATTTATTACAGAAAAGACATCAGTTAGTAAAGTCTGACTAAAACATTATGACTTTACTTTGTAGAAAAGCGTCGTTATTGGTTGCTAGTTGTGTGAGATATTCCTGAAAATTTGACTTTCGTTAGTCGACATCAAAACACGCTACACAGCGCCGTTAGTTAGGCCATAAGACCCAGACGCCCAAAACATAAATATCAGCGTCGAGGTCTTACATGTAGGACTAGGGTCATTAGAAGAGAGACGTTTATATGATTTTTTTACCTTTCCTTCCAAATTTTCCCCATTTTCTTTTGATTAGGATGAGTGAAAGATGCCACAAAGCCTCTCCCCATATACACCCTTCGATTCGATTCACGGGAGTCCGCACACAGGGGCAAGGGGGAAGGGGCACTTGCCCTAACCCATTACCTACACCTCTAAGCATGTTTTGGGATACATCCATAAAACTTAGTAGGTGACAATTACATGTCTGCCCCTGCCCCCAAAAATCTGCGGAGGCCCGTAATTCGATTTGATACAGAGACAATCAACAGATCAAAATATTCACTTGCTGGGGTTAAATCTTGAATTATTAGATAAATTAAAACCAGTCCATCGTTTAAAATAATTTGCATGATTGTGTACAATCACCTTATATATTTAGCATGAATTTTTACATGCTGTTTAAATTTTGAATAACACTGTTGAATCTGTGTGTGTGTGTGTGTGTGTGTGTGTGTGTGTGTGTGTGCGTGTGTATCTTCTCGGTCTCAGCCAATGTGGGCATGCGAGAAAGGTTGCCAGTAGCTTCCCTTGGGTCGGTGGTGCTACCCTGGATTGTTCCAGGCTCCTCCTCCAGTTATACTGGTCGCCATGTATAGCCAGCCTATCGTCTGCTGAATAGTGGCGTAGAGCCCAATACAACAACAAAAATCAAAGTGCGTAAAGCAGACTAAAATTGCAGTAATGTCTATTACGTTAATAGTTTGTAACATGTTCAGTTCTGTAGAAATAATAATAATAATAATAATAATAAGAAGAAGAAGAAGAAGAAGAAGAAGAAGAAGAAGAAGAAAAAGAAGAAGAAGAAACAGAAGAAGAATGAAATACATTGTTTTAAACTTACTAGATGCAAAAGGTCCCAATGTGGAGAATATGCTCCCAATTTTGGATACAGCTTATAGTCAAATATCTCTTGAAAGTTGGTTGATTTTGGCACTGAACTAACTTTTTTCAAATTTTTGAAAGAAAATGGTTCTTTCTTTGCCCCATTATTGTCCGCCTTCAAAACTTTCGAAGGGTGCAGAATTATGGTCTTTTTAGAATGAACATTTTTTGGCACATCAGAACCTGAACCACTATCAGATTCCGGAAAGGTAAAGTCCAGTAGATGAAAAAAGGAAAAAATCCAGAGCCCAAGACAAATTATCAGCAACCCACACCAAGGAGCCAGACGTCTGCAATAATAATAATAATAATAATAATAATAATAATAATAATAATAATAATGTTGAAGATGATGATGCTACAAATTATGACCATGACAATGCGAATGATGATGATCATTAGGACACATTTGTAACAATGTCATCATCTAGTGACAAAAACATCCATAACATTAACAACCATTGAGCAACATAAGCTAAACTTCTATGACTACAACTACCACTACTGTTATTACGATTAAATGGACTACATCAAAGGTGATGATTTTAATGATGCAAATGAACACAGTGAAGCAAAGATTGTAATTATTATCAAACTTCCTGTCCTGTCTATTTTTAAACAGAAGGACGAGGCATACAACCAGGTTGGGTACATTGATAGGCATACAACCAGGTTGGGTACATTGATAGGCATACAACCAGGCTGGGTACATTGATACCGTAAAACGTCGATTATCTGGACTATTCGTTTCGTATGGACTGTTACTGTATCCCCCGAAAACTGATGGTTATACCTATGGCGATTACAATCAATAAATAATACTAATATGCCGATCACGACGCCAACATAGAACAGAGTAATAAAAACCAGAAACAGACAAAATTTAATATAACCTCATGCAATTACAGTTAGACTGGTGTTACGAATAGAATAAATAAATGTAGAGATAAATGTAATTATGAAAAGAAGAGAACGAGATGTGAAGAAAATAAAACGGCCTATTATACATCAAATTCTTGCAAATTGAGAGCCGCAACGCCAATATGTAATTTATCCTGCAGCAATTCCAAGCTAAGCAAGCATGATGAAAGACTCAAGATTATCGGACCGGCTTGTTCCACATACTTCCATTCACACTTTTATTTTTTTAACCCAAATTCGATCATCCGACAACCAATTATCTGGGCGAAATCAATATCAAAGGATGAGCTTGGCTGTTTAACTGTCGATAGATAGAAGTATAATATGCAAAAGTACACATAAAACTTCACATTCCGCTGCCCATTTAGACTATGAGCATCATACGCCAACATCATTGAAAAAAGTAAAAGCCTTGACTTTTTCATTCACAAGTCCGATCATATATATATATATATATATATATATATATATATATATATATATATATATATATATATATATTGTATAATATATATATATATATATATATATATATACAACTTTCTTTAAATTTAATCCTTTTTGAGCGATATTAGAATTAATAAGTTCAAACTTACCTACACAAAGCCCATCTTAAAGTAATTTTCTGACGCAAACAATACATATTAATTGCGCTATTCGAATTATTACAATACGAACCTTCTGAGGGATCCGATTGCGGGCGCCATTACTGACCATGTGGAGAGAAAGTAATGAACGTTTGCTATTTGTCATTATGCATCTAAAATGTCAAAGTGATGAATGTACATCTGACGGTAGATTTTAAACCTCATGTAGAACGCGGAAGTATTTCTCACGGAAAGCCGTTAATATTTGATGAACCACTACCGTTGTTTGAACGGTGAGGGAAATTGCTGGGACATGCAACAATGAAATATAGCGAGCACTGCATGTGAATGGAGACTAAGCTAGCTAGCTACTGGACAAATTACCTAACTTCGTATCTGTCTATCTATCTATCTATCTGTCTGTCTGCCTTGCCGTCCATCCGTGTGTCTCTAGGTCGGTCCGTCGGTATGCATGCATGTATTCGTTTCTCTGTCTGTTTGTCTTCTTCTTTGCATTAAAAGAAAATTCTCCTGAACAAACATATATAAATATAAGGGAGAGAAATTTGCTCATTTAGCGGAATATAAGAAGGAAAAATTTGCTGATGCCCAGAAGCTATATATATATATATATATATATATATATATATATATATATATATATATATATATATATATATATAATGACATGTTTATTTATGATATTTTCTTCCAATTGGATACACTCATAAGAAACCCGTGATTAATCATCACCTATCAATCAAAAAGAAGACAAAAGTTGTCATGAAAATCTTGACATCTCCAATGTGCTACACTGCGTTGAGGAGTATGTATGCATATATGTATGTATGTATGTATGTATGTATGTATGTATGTATGTATGTATGTGTAAAGGGGTGTTGTGTGTGTGCCCCTCGGTTAATTGATTTGGCGATCGCTATCTAGAGGATGACCTCCCTCGATGTTATTGCCCAGTGTGAGTGGATAGATAGAACATTAACAGAGAATTGTGCGAGACTATTGAGAAGAAATAAACAAATACGAGCCCCCTTAAACAATAAAAATAAAATAAAATTTAATTAATTAATACATAAACTAAAAATTGCAATTTCAATCCAACAGGTTTACATTAATGGAATTTAATAGTAGTGTTCAATTACGGACTCGTTCATCATAGTAACGAGTGGTGAAAAGAGTACAATGTCCACGCCCGATTTGCATCACGTAGCGTCGTTCCTCTATTGACTTTGTGTATTCCACGTCTAGCGTGTATGCTTGGTTCTTCCTCTGACCCTTCTATTCCGAACTCTTTATTTGCGGACTTCCCTTTTGGACTGTCCTTATCGGGTTCTTGGGGAGGGATATAGAAAGCTGTTCCCTTAAATGACAAGATCACGACTAAAGCTCTGTGTGTATCACCACCTATCCGTATATATAAATTCTCTCACGTTACTCAGAAGCATAATTAGCTATCCACACTCCATAAATTCTGACATAAGATGACCTTAACGATTAACGGTCCTTACAAAGTTAGACTGTATTCTGAGTAAGGTACAAGCGTTATCTCCAGTTACAAATGATCATCGAAACACACATCCAAATCTGACCTTAATTCGACAGTTCATCGCCCTTGCTTCACGCAGCGATTGACTAGAAATTAACATGTGCGGTGTATACAACAATACTGCCGTATATATCTGCATGCGCTACTATACGTCTTCCTACTCTAACTAGTCAGTTCCACTCAATAAGATAAATGCTCGATTATTATTGCATAAGATTCACGAAATTCTAGCTTACAGTAACCAATAATCTGCAAGATCATTCAAGCATTACAAAATCATATATAAATATGCAATTATCATTAACTCACGATAAACAGTATCATCCTATAGACAAAGGAAATTAATTCATATAACCATATGAAATTCTACACATTTGAATATTTGGATTAATTCATAAATCCTTCATGAAATACTACACATTTGAATATTTGGATTACATCATAAATTCCTACGAAATACTACACATTTGAATACATGTATTTGGATTACATGCAATCCGTCAATTCTATCAATGAACTAAAAACTGTAAAATTAAAGAAATAAACTGCATACAACTCTAGCATATCAACAGATTTCTATGAAATTGAATAAACGATACATAGTATGGATCATAAGCATATCAAACACATTTGCATAAAACCAAACAAATAAAATAGAAAATTACATGGAAATTAAATTGCGTACCTTAATGCTGTTTCTTTTCCACATAAACCGTGCGTCCTAGCACTATAGCCTGTTTTTTCCTTTCAAGACAGTTACCTGGCATCTTACTTGTTAACGAGGGAAAACTCTATACTTAGGTTTTCCACCGGAGTCGGACCTTTTTGTCTTCTCATAAGGCAAATTTCTGACTAACTAATTTTGACTAAGGTCGGTAAATTTAAACTCCCATAACTTCCAAAGTGTGCGCCTTAATTTTAACTGACCAATCGAAAGCAACTGTTCCTAAATTTTCCCCAAAATAATCATGTCTTCCATTAGATTTTGACAGCCTAGCATACGATGCAATCAACTTTCCTCTGAAGATCAATTATTTGACATGAAGTTCTTTCATGCACTTATTGTCGGTAACCCTACTGTACTTTTCCCATGATAGCGTTACGGTCATTTCCACTGAACCTTAAAGCAGGTCCTTTTATGTTTCAGAGATGAAATAAGGGAAATATCAAAGAGACCTTTCTCAAAGACTTTTCTAGCTTGACCATGATAAAATTTTAATGCACAATTTATTCAACTTTAAGATTCAGTACTTCTTCAAAATTAGACACATTACATAGGCCCCTCTTTAAGAGTAAAATCTGGGATATTGCTCTCCGAATTTTGAAGTTGCATTTCAAGTCATTGTTTACATGTCCTGAAGTGACCTCTTCACCTCAGAATCAACTAATCTAATCAGACAATCTGCTCCTACATTGGCACTTCTTTTAATGTAACGCAACTGAATTTGATATTGTTGAAGAAATAATGACCATCTCATTAAACGACCTTTCGTCAATTTAGCTTGGGCCAAATGAGCAAGTGGTTGGTGGTCAGTTCCAGAATAAACTTTCGCCCATATAGGTAGCGCTGGAATTTGGAGATTCCAAAGGTAATCGCTAGGCATTCCCTTTCGGTAACTGAATAATTACGCTCAGCTGGAGATAACTGTCTACTACCATATGCTACCGGGAATAAGTTCCCATCATGTTCCTGCAGCAAAACTGGACCAAGACCACTGTCAGAAGCGTCGGTACGTAAGATAAAGTCCTTTGTCACGTCCGGTAGTCTCACTACGGCGTCTGACGTCAACCTATCCTTCAATATCTGAAATGCCCTCTCACACGCGTCGCTCCAAATAACTTTCGTCAGAGCCTTCTTCCTTGTCAAGTCAGTCAGCGGACTAGCAATAGCTCTGAAATTTGCAACATACTTACGATAATAACCTGCAAGTCCTATAAAAGATCGCACTTCTGTCTTTGTAGTTGGACGTGCGGCGTTCTGAAGCTGGTCAACTTTTGCACTGTCTGGGGTTAATGTATTTTCACTGAGGGTGTATCCTAGATAAGTCAGTCTCCGAAATCCTATGTGACATTTAGACTGTCGGGCGGTGAGCCCTGTTTGTTTAAGTCGTTCCAGAACTTTTCTCAGTAAAACCACGTGTTCTTCCCAAGTAGGTATCGCCAATAACAAATCGTCCATGAAATTTGAAACTCCGCTCCCTCTTAAAGGGTCTAGCAGTTTCCTCATCATTAGGTTGAAGATGCTGGGTGCATTCTGGACCCCGAACGGCGTGACTACCCATTGCATCTGGTGTTGCAAAGGCAAGTTATGGACGGTCTTCCTTACGAACTGGAATTTGCCAATATCCCTTTGACAAGTCTATTTTCGAAAAATATTTGGCGTGGGTTACTCCGGCGAATATGGTCTCGGGATCTGGTGACATTTCGACCTGGGATTCTGTCATCCTATTTAACTTCCGATAGTCAACACAAAAGAGGTGATCACCATCCCTCTTCTGTACCAAAACAACCGGTGAACTATATGCGGATTCGGCTGGTTCAATTACCCCTAAGTAAAGCATAGCTCGAATTTCGTTCCGTACGGTTTCTAACTTCGCATGAGGCAGTGGATAGGGTTTCAGGGTTTCAGTTTCACAGGCGTTTCATCCAGTAACTTCAAACTGAACTCCTCCAAGTCCGTCATGCCTGGTCTTTTGGTCAAGACACTTGCGTAGTCGTGGTGTATTTCCTCCACCTCTTCACGTTGTTCTGACGTTAACTTTACGTCAAGGACGACGTCGACGTAGGTTTCATTCCTCGTCAAAGGACAACTAGGAAGTACTTCCGCCACTCCTCCGTTGTCGTCGGGTTCTTCAGTCACAACTGTGGCAACCACGAATTCAGTGGGTGTCTCCCTTTCACGATAGCGTGTAAGAAGGTTAACGTGGTACAACTTCTCTTTATCTCCCACCTTGATACGATAGTTCTGTCCACCCTTCTTTTCCGTTACAACGAACGGTCCCCTCCAGGATACTTGGAGTTTGTTGTGCTCCAATGGTAACAACAACGACCCACTTCAAACTTCCGTTCCGGGCGAAGGATAGATAGATAGATAGATAGATAGATAGATAGATAGATAGATAGATAGACAGAAAGACAGACAGACAGACACACAGAGAGACAGACAGACAGACAGACAGACAGATAGATAGATAGATAGATAGATGGATGGATGGATGGATGGATGGATAGATAGATAGATAGATAGATAGATAGATAGATAGATAGATAAAATGTGGCTATGTGGTTGTGTTAACAGTCTTTTGATGTATCACAATCACATTGTTCAAAATGTTCTTTTCTGAATTCAGTATAATTCCAAATTAAATTTTAGTCCAAAATATTGTCCAGCACTTTGTTATTCGAGTGAATAATAATTTGAATAAATTAATCCACCCAAATAAAAAAATTGAGCACAACAATAAGACTGATTCCGCGTCAGCTGGTAAGGCAGGAATGAGTAATTTTACAAATAAACAACATTTTGACATAAGACATAAGAATAGAGGATGTAGGTCAGTCTGCTCTATATAATATTCAAAGTTATCAAAACATTTAGGAATTTCCAAGTGGAAACTGACTTCCTAGCCTCAGATTCAAATAAACATATTTACCTTCATTGATAGTGATCTGAATATTTAATCTATAATCTTAGCTATGTATTATGTTGTTTAGAAAATAAATGTCACTGATCAGGTACACTATGATCATGATTTTGGACAAAGTTAAGTACAAAATACAGATGTACATAACATATAATCATTAAGAAAAATTAACAAACAATACAAATTAAATATACATAACAGTGTCGACAATAAAAATCGGAGTCAGTATAATCTCCCCATTTACATTCAGTAGTACCTATGCTGTGACAGCTTATAAAATTAAAATGTTTTAGGTTCAAGCCTATTTCGAACAATCTACCCATACATATACTTTATCAAAAACAATGAGTTAACTTTTTCAGGTAATTATTTTCAATCAGTCCGAGTTCTTCATTCTTTTAGAAACAGTATTTAATATACCACAGCATATAGGCTGGTTCCATACTATAACTACCTGCCTGTGACCTATGCTGTCAATAATCAGATTAAATAATTGACGACTCTGATTCCACGTATTCTTATAACAACTTAATTATTTCCAAGGATTGTTAAACTTCCATTCAATAGCGTATCTCTCCCTCAATATTTGTGATATATTTGCCACGTATGCGTTTATTTCCAATTGTTGTCGCAAGGAGTAAAGCTTGTTCAGTTCTGGTTCCAATGCAAAGTGTCGATGATATTCGCCATTTTGGTTCAAAATTGCGCAGTCTATGTCATGCTGAGAATAATTAACCGCAAGGAATTTCAATAAGTTCTCAAGTGTTTGCCTTGGACTTTCCTTCAAATGTTCGTAGATAATTACATGCATCTGACGAGTGTAGTTGGACAACCAATCTTCTGCGAAATTCTTCCATTTTTTCATCTCTCTGTCTGCGAACGTAGGCCAGCCTTCAAGAAAGATAAGCGACTGATTTTGTTGTGATAAATGCATGTAAGGGAAATGGCATAATATTTCATGAATGTACATACCAGATGGTAGATAGATGATATTAGTATTATTATTGTCTGTATTAAAGAATCATGGTATATCTGGGATATAGCCTATGGTTACACCGCTTTAAATTAAGAAAATAGATATCGCTATTGCTCCTCCTTAAGTAGGTCAGTGCCGACTAATTCGCTATTTTATCCCATAATTTCAAACCAATAAGGTACAACATCTAAGATTTTCAAACAACACTTTCATTTTATAATAAGTAATGTAAAGTTTTGGACATTCAACGTTTACTTTTGTGTTTATTGTTTATTTTTGTCCCTGATTTGTAACTGCCTTGACAAAGACTCGGTGGGAGTCTAAAGCTACTTACACCGCTCCGGTGGCCTAGTGGTTAGAGCGTCCGCCTCGGATGCGGGAGGTGGTGGGTTCGATCCCCGGCCGAGTCATACCAAAGACATATAAAAATGGTACTAACAGTTGCCTCGCTTGGCGCTCAGCATTAAGAGGTTAGTGTTAGGACTGGTCTGCCAGGTGTCAGGATAATGTGACTTAGTGGGACATCATGCTACATGTCTGCGGCATGATGCCTCAGTGCTAGACATCACTATAAACTACCACACTGCAGACATCATAGCGATATGACTGAAAAATCGTTAAAGCTACGTTAAAAAATCCAAATCACACACACAAACTCTAAAGCTACTTAAAAAGTAGTTCTGCACTGTTCGTCGTAGTTTTTGTATTCAGTTATCTGAGTCATTTCTTGACACACGCTATCCCATGCTTGATCCAATAAAGTTGAAAGGACTCTTATTTGCCGTACCATTTGTATTCGTCGTATATATCTAACAGATTAGACAGTTATAAATCGTTCAAGGCAGGAATCGAATCCATGCCGCTAGTAACGGAATCTCGCCAAGCCTTCATTCAGCAGCACCCAAAACCCACACGGCCATAAGCTCGTCCATCCCCTAAAAAGGACGGAATAAGGTCGAAGGTACGGACACGAGGTAACGAATACTCGCTTGCTAAACGGCATTTGACACTCAGCTTTGATTTATTTTGAGAAATACAAAGTATACCTGTTTAATTATAATTATATTTTGACACCTGTATATCAAACAGAGAGGAAAGTGCACAATATGGATCCCACGTTATATGTTAGGATACATTATGATATGAAAGAAATATATATGAATATGTTATTCCTTCTAGTGCTTTCGCATCAATATCAGTAAGGTACATTATCCGTCCGAGTTCACAGAAAAACAATTAACCAGATTGGACAGCAAAATCACACAAAAAATTATCACTTTAAATGACAAACTGTGTAGGGCCTGGGTTGAGTGGATTTCTGGAATGCGGTTAAATGCAAAAAATTGTTAGTGATTTTTGTGACTTACTTTACTATCCAATTTGTTTATATAT
>JAECUM010014971.1:0-33819 GCA_016617855.1 Megalonaias nervosa | reverse complement strand
ATATATATATATATATATATATGGGTATTTATATGATTCAAAATCACAAATATTGATGTTGATAGAAAATTAAATCACACATACCAATTACAAAAGATTTTATGTTAGTTAGTCCTAGGGTGACATTGAATAGCTTCTTTGCTTTGTTGCCCGTTATATAATTCTCTTGATATCTCGAATTGTTAGATAACATGACAAAGTAAAACTCATTTATAATATAACGGAGTGACCTTCAAAAATTATTTTCATTTTAAAAATGTATAAAAATTAAATTCTAAATTTAAAAATATGAATCACTAACGCTGTAGACCGGCAATACTTCATTTGAAGTTCATGTTCAATCATCTGATCAAGTTACGCAGCCATGTGTGAGAATCTACGAACAATTTACTATAGTTATATTCATCCTATAACAACTCAGTATTTATTCCATGTGTGGGAATCTATTATATTCGTCCTATAATACCTCAGTATTTATTCCATGTGTTAGAATCTACGAACAATTTACTATAGTTATATTCGTCTTGTAATTACTCAGTATTTATTCCACGTGTGACAATCTATTATATTCGTCCTACAGCAATTCAGTATTTATTCCATGTATGACAATCTATTATATTCGTCGTATAGTAACTGAGTATTTACTCCATGTATGTCAATCTACTATATTCGTCCTATAAGAAATAGGCATTTATTACATATTTGATAATGGGTGTTTATTCCATGTGTGACAATCATATATATATATATATATATATATATATATATATATATATATATATATATATATATATATATATATATATATATATTATGTTACGAGTCTATGCTCTTAAAATAAGGAACAGAAAAGAGTGAAAACAACAAGCTTTGTAAAATTTAACAAATAATTTCTTTCCCTAGAATACAAAGTGAAAAATTTGAAAAGGAACTTACGGTTTTACGAATTTAATCCAAAAATAATCCAAGTATTAAAAATAGAAGTCCTAGTAATAAAAAGTCCTGAATGAAACTGAAATCCAAACTGAAAGGTGATGACGTCTGTTGTGGTCAGCGAAGTGCCGCTGTGTCAACAGTCCTTTGTTGAATCACAGAAAGTATTATTCCAGTTTTGAATTCAGTATAACTTCCAATAAATGTCTTTATCCAAGAATTTTGTCAGAGTACTTATGTATTTCCAGGGAAAAAAAATCACTTGAATTCAATAATTTGAAGAAAATAAAAATTCAACCCAAACTGGTCACAACATAATAACAACTTAACGTGTCATTTGTTTGGAGCCCAACTAACAAACTTCTATCAAAAACAACAGTTATACGCTAATTAAGACACAAAACAGATTCCTGGATGTGGATCAAAAGTTCATTCTTCTGGAAAAAAATAGAAGTTTGTAACAATAGATACATGTTACTTGTCACGTAATCCAGGTATGACCTTGACTTAACTTAATGATTCTTACTCTGAGGAAGAAAACATAAATTAAAAAAATCAAAACAGTTGTTTACCAAAACTGTCACTGATTTTGAAACGAGGTCAGCAACTAGATACAGTGTTTCTATTATTAATTGTTTATCAATGAAATAAAAAAAATATCAGTTAGGTCAAACAGAACTGAACTCAAATTCTGGACAATGTCAAATCCAGTAAACAAAGTTACATTACAATAGCATGTAATGGAATTTTAAAAAAATTTAAAACTAACAAACAAATAATTAAATTAAATATACATAACAATTAATACTATTAAGAACTCGGTATTTACTCAATGTGCGACCATCTACTGTATTCATTAAATAATAACTCAGTATTTATTTCATGTGACAATCTGCTATATTCATCTTATATTTATTTCATGTAACAATCTACTATATTCAGCCTATATTTATTTCATGTGACAATCTACTATATTCATTTTATAAGAAGTCAATATGCAATCCCTATTTCTAATACTGATAATGGAACATATGTACAGGAAAGGTAAGTTGACAGCAGATTATTTGCATATACGAAGAGAGAGAGAGAGAGAGAGAGAGAGAGAGAGAGAACTATTTTGAAAAACCCTTCTACAAAATACAACTAACCATTCTTAGACTCACGGATCAGAATGTTATATCTTCTAGTTGCTACATCAATAATTCCTAACAGTTGTTGCTAAAATTACATTAATTACACACATTATTTGAAAACTGGACATAATGTGACTATAAATTCAGTTAAACATTCTCTTGTCAAAGCAGACCAAGACTCCTACATCTATTAGTAACAGATTAATCTTGTGTCTTCCATACCGTACTAAATAGCACGGAGTTTGGGGGATTATTAATCTTACCCTCCAAAAAGTTTGGAGTATTTTGGACAATTAATCATACCGTACAAATAGCCGGGAGTCTGATGGATAATCAATCTTACCGTCTAAATAGAAGGGAGTTTGGGGATAATTAAATCGTAGCGTCCAAATAGGCAGGAATTTGGGAGGGGGTAATTAATCCTGAATCCTCCATACCATCCAAATAAGCCTGGAGATTGGGGGAATAATTAATTGCGAGTCCTCCATACCGTCAAATGGTCAGAAGTTTTGTTTGTTTTTTATTTTTTTATTTTATTTTTTTTTGTTGTTTTTTTTTTTTTGTTTTTTTTTTTGTTGTTTTGTTTCTGGTTTGGTTGTTTTCGGGGTGGGGTTAGGATGGGGGTGTTGTTGATAATTTGCACGTGAGTTATTATAAACACAT
Organism: Megalonaias nervosa; assembly: GCA_016617855.1. Lineage (NCBI taxonomy): Eukaryota > Metazoa > Mollusca > Bivalvia > Unionida > Unionidae > Megalonaias > Megalonaias nervosa. The sequence continues at coordinate 31,090 of JAECUM010014971.1, read as the reverse complement.
TGTTCGAGGTCAAGTATTGCAGCTGTGCAAATACACTTTAAACTTCGGTCAGACATTTTTCATTAAAAATACTGTGCAGCCGATTATAGTGTTTACACAATCTTAAACTAAATGATATCGTCTGACCTCGCTATCATAAAATTAAATTAAACGACATCGTCAGACCTTCACCATATGTTTATCAAACATTTACAACAACAAACGTCGCGACTGTCCATAAATCCCTACTGAGGCATTCAGTGTCATTTCTGTTTTATAACAGATAAAAAGAGCACCATTGCAAGTGTGTACGGTAAGCAAAGTCAATGGAGATTGCTTGATCTTCTTTGTTCCAATTACATGTAGTGATGATTACGCTGGCAATTTTTTGTTTCAAGCCACAAAATGACTTATATATATATATATACCTCATATATATATATATATATAACACCATATATATATATACTCTTCAACCTATATATATATATATATGTGTGTGTGTGTGTGTGTGTGTGTGTGTGTGTGTGTGTGTGTGTGTGTGTGTTCTGCCCTACAGTGCATAACACATACTTGGCAATTATCAATATGTCCTTGACCAGTGATAAATCCATTAGGTTGGCATAACACGTCTCTCTATCTGTCTTTGTACATGTAATTAGCATACTCTAAATTGATTTCACACGTTTAAGTGCAAGTTCAAATTCCATGTCACTAAATTTGACATTTTATCAATCTAGAACACTAATCTAGGAAGATTTTGCTGTAGCTTAAAACCACTTGAATGATATTTGACTCAATGCGAGAAATTTCAGGCCATATTTTCCGTATCATAGCAGATAATGAGCCCACTTCAGGAATGTTTAATATATCCGGTTTTCCATGTTTACAGGATAATTAATACGGTCTCTTTTAAACTTTCCAGGCCATATCAAGCTAATTTTGTACATTTATTTTGATTTAATATCCAGTGTCAAAGAGTGAGTTGGTCGAATTTAGGTTTAACCCAGGAGCTCAATAGGATACCTTGAAATGTCATGTGACCAATTCGGTAAAACGTTTAATGTTAAAATTTTTGTTTGCAATGACCAAAATGTGTACAGTACTTATTTCACAGAATCTAGTAGTCATGTACATAGTTAACATAGTCATGTACGAGAACCCTGTTTAGCAATTCAAACGAACCAAACAAAACAAAACTAACGCATTCATATCCTAACTTTAATTGTAATAAACATGACCTCGTTTTACGTGAATTGATTTAAATTTTAATGGACACGTTGGAATGCATTCTATACACAGCAGTAAATGTCACAACAACAGTCGTCATCACCATCATCATCGTCGTTGTCGTCATCGTCATCATTTCTATAGTCAACATCGTCACCATCATCCGAGTCATTTTTCCTGTCACAAGCACTAGTCACAAACTTAATGGCTGCATAGCTTTAATATAAGCAAGAATTCTGTAACATGAAATGTGTTCCCCAGTATAGTCATGGGACGAAGTATGGTGCGCAGCTTAGTCATCAGACCCAGTGTGGTCCCCATCAATATCATCAGGCGCAGTATGGTCCTCAACATTGTGATCAGATATAGTTTGGTCCCCAACATAGTCATCAAACACAGTATGGTCCTCAACATAGTCATCTGACAAAGTATGTTCCCCAACAGTCATCAAACGCAGTATGGTCCTCAACATAGTCATCAGACACAGTTTAGTCCTCAACATAGTCATCAAACACAGTTTAGTCCTCAACATAGTCATCAGACACAGCATTTTATGTTCTAAAGTTGTGTGGATCGTAAATGCAGAATTTGATAACAAGCAAAAGATACAGATTAAAATTCTTTCCAGAACGTTCTGGCGGTTGATGCTTTTTCTACACTCTCAAAATGCAAATAATTTATAATTCAGGAAATAACTATTGCAAAAAATTAGCACAGAAATGCAGTATCGTCATAACCTCGTTAGTTGAAGCAGGGGTTCTATTGTGCAGATATGTAATAATTTGCGCTTTAAAAATAAATGAATAAAAATAAATTTAAAACTCTTGTACTTATCAAGTGTTATTTTCTGTGTCGCTATCAGCAGTAAGTATTTTCTTTTTCACAGCGTATTTTGTCTTTAGTGCAGTTTGGCAACCAAGATATTCTTTTACTTGTTTCCCATCATTTTACATTTGTTAGTTTTGCTAAATGTGATCCGGCTTGACAAATTTTACTAAATGCTTTTAATCGAACGACGGAACCTGTACATGTTTTAATTTTGGGTCATTCCTGTATGATCGGTTGTTTGTTACTTCTGTTTATCAATACGACTTATTATAATTAAACCTGTACCCATTTATCCCAACATTTATCATCCTTGAGTAACCCCTTCTTCTCCTTGCTTCCCTACTCATTCTGTCCTCACACAGACCCGCTCCTATCAAGCTAGAAGTTTACAACGAATCATTCCATCCTTTCGATGACAGAACTAAAGTCTTCAAATTAAACGTTCTGCCGACATGTTAAGATCCTAATGCTAGTTTTGGACAATCTTCGGGATTTAGCCTCAAATTGTCTAAGAAAATACATTACTCACAACTATACATATTGGTGACGTTCAATGCAGCCACCCAAAATACATGCGTGCATATTACATTAGTTTTATTAAGTTGGGCTGAATTGCTAGCAGAGATTTGTATTTAAGGTATCACGGTACCAATTGTTTTTCCATAGACCTTAATGTTAATGTTTGGGGAAATAAATCTATTTTCTATCCTAACTGAGCATGCATGTCACACACTTTTCTAGAGAGCAGTGTTAGATTGTCAATTTGACAATGACAGAACCAGGAACTCCTTTGCATTTAAGAGAGATAACTCTGCTGGAACTAGACAGGGGTAGGAGTTATCTAGTCACAACAGACACATTTTCAGTCATGTGTGCCACATTTTCAAAAAATCATAAAAAATACAAAATATGATCTAGATAGGAATTAACATAATCTCACACGTTGCCAAGAGGCTCAACTTTTTGTTAAGCCTAACAGAAAGTACAACTCTTACATAATGCACCAATCACAGCTAGTGTTGTTGTTTATTTCTGAATACAATGTTCCCTACACCTTAAGCTCCACCCACCTGGACTTGCGCAATTGGTACCGTTATATCTTAAGTACCAAACACCGGACTAACAAGCAGAAAAGCACCAACATATATCCCGATATGTACGTTTACTGTTCCATGGGAGGTAACCCAATCACATTTTGTCATTAGCATCCGATCTTTCTACACGAGTATTCGTCCTTGATCAAAATACCTTACATTTTAAGGGTGGCAAGTTTTATATCGTACGTGTTCAACAACGCTGCTCTCAGATGTGGTGCTATTTTGTATTGCTTTGATTTTTTTTTTTTTTTATTTTTTTAATTTTTTTTTTACTGTCATTTTTATTTTTTATTTTACCCATCCCGTGCGTATCGGTTTACGGTTACTTAGATGTGAATTTAATGCTGTTCCATTTTATTGTATCTGAGATTTGTCTGAAGTCGTGCAAGTAATATGTCCCCTAAAGAATTTATATTTTTTGTCACTTCCTTCACACAGTATTGTTGATATTCCTGACATGCATCTATGTTTCAGGGGCGATTATATACGAAACTATACGGCATATATACGAATTTATACAAAGATATACGGCATGTATACGAATTTCAGTGTATGCACTTTATATTTTTCCCAGTAAATTACAATGCTAAATGTTAGATCCTCACATTGCGACACCACCATGCACCTTGAAACAGTTCAAGATGTTATTTCACTTTTAAAGCAATATGGGTAATGGTTCCCTTACTGCTATACCTAACTTTGAAGACATATTCAGAAATGAACCAGTTTTACCCTTCGACTGTCAACAGTTGCTCTTTAATTGGCAGGCACCACTAGATTTTGTTAAATGTTTCCCTGTGGGATGTTCACGTTTGGTACACATGTTAGATCCCCCCACCCCAACCACCCACACCCACCCTAGACTAGCCTGCAGTGGATTTTGCAGTCGTTTCAATGTACCTAGTGTATTCTGGTCAAACATTTTCCCTCGACAATTTCTTTCTTTCTACACGAACTTCTTTCTTTAAGTCGATGTAACGCATTTCAAAGTATTCAGTGTCATATTTCAACCGCTCCGGTGGCCTAAGTGGTTAAATAGTCCGCCTCGGATGTGGGAGGTCGAGTGTTCGAACCCAGACCGAGTCATACCAAAGATTTATAAAAATGTCTCTAATAGCTGTCGCGTTTGGCGCTCAGCATTAAGAGGGTAGTTTTAGGACTGGTCGGCTTAGTGTCAGGATAATGTGACTGGGTGGGACATGATGCTACATGTCTGCGGCATGATGCTAGACATCACTATAATTGTCACACTGCAGACATCGTAGCGGATGACTAAAATATTTTTAAAGCTATGTTAACAATCCAGATCACACACACACACACACACACACACACACACACACACTCGCGCGCGCGCGCGCGTTCGATCCAATACGCTGAACGATCAGTTGGAAACAATGCCTAAAGTGTCCCAAGGAAAATACTGATTTATTTTCGTGCACCAACATGCGTTGGTCACAAAAATTACTGTTGAAAATAATTAGCGGTGTCTCAAGACTTGTAGTGTCCGAAGACTTACTGTCATTACGGTAGTCATTAGCAGGTGCTTTAAATACAATCAATCCCAGAGACCACCTGTACTTTGTATTCCTCCGTCAAAATTAATAATTGATCCTATCTACGCACATCGACAATACATTTAATCTACGCAGTTCTTTCTCCGCCTTCTTTTACTAAATCCTGACTACATCTACTTTTCAAGGCATGGCCTTGACACGTATCTCAAACCATGCCTTAAATTATTTAATTATCTCAAACCATGCCTTAAATTATCAAATTATCTCAAACCACGCCTTAAATTAACTAATTAAACCATTAAATTATCTGATTATCTCAAACCGTGCCTTAAATTATTAAATTATCTCAAACCACGCCTTAAATTATCTAATTAAACCATTAAATTATCTGATTATCTCCAACCGTGCCTTAAATTATTAAATTATCTCAAACCACGCCTTAAATTATCTAATTAAACCATTAAATTATCTGATTATCTCAAACCGTGCCTTAAATTATTAAATTATCTCAAACCACGCCTTAAATTATCTAATTAAACCATTAAATTATCTGATTATCTCAAACCGTGCCTTAAATTATCTAATTATCTCAAACCATGCCTTAAAATTATATAATTATCTCAAACCATATAAAACAAACAACAAAAACAAAAAATAAAATAAAGTGATTTGCATTCCCGTGACGTGGGGAGTTATGACTGATGATAACACAAGAATTAGATTTCAAGACGTATGTAACAAATTTTGTATCTATTTAAATTCTATAGAGCACATTCCCACTTCTATCAGTTATCTCTGTTTCTAATGAATGTTCGTGGTACAACAGATTCTTAAGCTGTTACAAGAGCAAGCTGCTTGTACGTCCATTAGCACATACTCCAAATTCCTTGGGAAAACTCTTGTAGTAGGACATTGTTAGCAACAGTAAGTCTCCTTGAGGAGACAAGCGATGCAAGACATAGTCCTTTGCAAATATTGCTTTGTAGTTTAAACCACACAACTGGTTGTCAAACACTTTAAACGCACCACACTGTATTTGTTTAGATTGTCACTAATTTTCGATTTTTAAAGATGTCTGTGAAAGCTTCCCGTATGTCATATTTTTACTTGTTTGCTTTTGTAATGTGTAGAAAGGACGTTTCAATTAACCTTTCCGTCTACTCACCCCGTTTATTTTGTCCACAATATTGATTTTTATTTTTGTTCAGCAACTGAACTGATAGCAGTAAACTTTCGTTAAGTACTGTTCCTTTTCTCGCTTTGTAAAGTCCATGTTTGATATACGGCTGCTTTCGGTGTGAATAATGAAGCAAAAGAAAAATATTTTGTTAGATTTCTTTGTGTATGTGCGACAGTGCACATAAAGAAACTAATTACAATTTTTAATGTAATTAGCGTTACAAATCTCTCATTATTTATCTACTACAAACAGGAACAACCCTCAAAAAAGTCACTTTTATATTAAATTTAACCAGTGTGTTATAACTCATTATTTGTCTACTACATACAGACACAACCCTCTAAAACAGTCATTTTTATATTTAATGTAACCAGTGTGTTATAACTCTCATTATTTATCTACTATATTAAATGTAACCAGTGTCCAATAACTCTCATTATTTATCTACTATATTAAATGAAACCAGTGTGTTATAACTCTCATTATTTATATACTACAAACAGGAACAACCCTCAAAAACAGTCATTTTTATATTAAATTTAGCCAGTGTTATAACTCTCATTATTTACCTACTACAAACAGGCACAACCCTCAAAACAGTCATTTTATAATAAATGTAACCAGTATTATAACTCTCATTATTTATAGACTACAAACAAGAACATCCTTTAAAAAGTCATTTTATAATAAATTTAACCAGTCTGTTATAACTCTCATTATTTATTTACTATATTACATGTAACCAGTGAGTTATAACTCTCATTCTTCATCTACAATATTAAATGTAACCAGTGTGTTATAGCTCTCATTATTTTTCTACTTTCAAATACACTGTTATAACTCTCATTACTTATCCACTTTCAACATCAACTGTCATAACTCTCATTAATTATCTACTTTCACCATCATCTGTCATAGCTCTCTTTATTTATCTACTGTCACCATCAATTGTCATAACTCTCATTATTTATCTAATTTCAACATCAAATATTACAGCTTTCATTATTTATCTAATTTCACCATCAACTGCTAAAACGCTCATTATGTCTCTAATTTCACCATCAACTGTAATAGCTCTCATTATTTATCTACTTTCACCATCACTTGTTATAGCTCTCGTTATTTATCTACTGTCACCATCAATTGTTATAGCTCTCATTATTTATCTCCTTTCACCATCATCTGTTATAGCTCTAATTATTTATCTACTGTCACCGTCAACTGTTATAGCTCTCATTATTTATCTACTTTCACCATCAACTGTTATAGCTCTCATTATTTATCTCCTTTCACCATCAAATGTTATAGCTCTCATTATTTATATACTGTCACTGTCAACTGTTATAGCTCTCATTATTTATATAGCTTCAACATCAACTGTTATAGCTCTCCTTATTTATCTAATTTCACCATCAGCTGTTAAACTCTCATTATTTATGTAATTTCACCATCAACTGTTATAACACTCATTATGTATCTAATTTCACCATCAACTGTTATAGCTCTCTTTATGTATCTAATTTCACCATCATCTGTTATAGCTCTCATCATTTATCTACTTTCATCATAAAATGTTATAACTATCATTATTTATCTTTTTTCAAATTCAACTGTTATAATTCTCATTATTTGCTAACTTCATCATCAACAGTTATGGCTCTCATTACTTGTATACTTAAACATCAACTGTTATAAATCTCATTATTTGTATACTTTAAACATCAACTGTTATAAATCTCTTTATTTATCTAACCTCACCATCAACTGTTATAACTCTCATTATTTATCTACTTTCACCATCAACTGTTCATCCAGTGTGTTATAACTTTCACCATCAACTGCTACAACTCTCATTATTTGTCTACTTTTACCATGAACTTTTATAACTTTCATTATTTATCTACTTTCGCCATAAATTGTATAGCTCTTATTATTTATCTACTTTCAACACCAACTGTTATAGTTCTCATTAATTATCTACTTTAACGATCAACTGTTATAGCTCTCATTTTTAATCTACTATCAACATCAACTGTTAAAATTTTCATTATTTTTCTAATTTCACCATCAACTGTTAGAATTCTTATTATTTATCTAATTTCACTATCAACTGTTATAACTCTCATTACTTATCTAATGTCACCATCAACTGTTATAGTTCTCATTATTTATCTACTTTCACCATCAACTGTTATAGCACTCATCATGTATAAACTTCACCATCAACTGTTATAGATCTCATTATCTATCTAATTTCAGGATCAACTGTTATGGCTGTCATTATTTATCTACTTTCATCATCAACTGCTATAACTCTCATTATTTGTCTAATTTCACCATCAACTGTTATAACTCTCATTATTATCTAATTTCACAATCAACTGTTATAGCTCTCATTATTTATCTACTTTAACCATGAAATGTTATAGCTCTCATTATTTGTCTAATTTCACCATCAACTGTTAAAGCTTTCATTATGTATATAATTTCGCCATCAACTGTTTTAACTCTCATTTTTTATCTACTTTCACCATCAACAGTTATAGATCGCATTATTTATCTACTGTCACCATCAACTGCTATAGCTCTCATTGTTTATATAATTTCAACATCAACTGTTATAACTCTCATTATTTATCTAATTGCACTATCAACTGTTATAACTCTCATCATTTATCTGCTTTCACCATCAACTGTTATAACTCTCATTATTTATCTAATTTCACCATCAACTGTTATAGCTCTCATTATTTATCTACTTTCACCATCACTTGTTATAGCTCTCATTATTTATCTATTTTCAACATCAACTGTTATAGCTCTCATTATTTATCTACTTTCACCATCAACTTTTATACTTCTCATTATTTATCTATTTTAAACATCAACTGTTATAACTCTCATTATGTATCTACGTTCGCCATTAAATGTTATAGCTCTCATTATTTTTCTACATTCAAAATCAACTGTCATAATTCTCATTATTTATCTAATTTCACCATCAACTGTTATAACTCTCATTATTAATCTACTTTCACCATTAACTGTTATGGCTCTTATCATGTATCTGCTTTCAAGATCAACTGTTATAGCTCTCATAATCTATCTAATTTCACCGTCATCTGTTATGGAACTCATTATTTATCTATTTGCACCCTCAACTTCTATAACTCTCATTATTTATCTAATTTCACCATCAACTGTCATAACTCTAATTATTTATCTAATTTCACCATCAACTGTTATAACTCTCATTATGTATCTAATTTCACCATCAGCTGTTATAGCTCTCATCATTTATCTACATTCACCATCAACTGTTATAACTCTCTTTATTTATCTACCTTCGCCGTCAAATGTTATAGTTCTCATTATTTATTTACTTTCAACATCAACTGTTATAACTCTCATTATTTGTCTACTTTCAACATCAGCTGTTATAACTCTCATTATTTATCTAATTTCACCATCAACTGTTATAGCTCTCATTATTTATCTACTTTCACCATCACTTGTTATAGCTCTCATTATTTATCTATTTTCAACATCAGCTGTTATAGCTCTCATTATTTATCTACTTTCACTATAAAAAATTATAGCTCTCATTACTTATCTAATTTCACCATCAACTGTTATAGCTCTCATTGTTTATCTAATTTCACCATCAGCTGTTATAACTCTAATTATTTATCTACTTTAACCCTCAAATGTTGTAGCTCTCATTATTTATCTACTTTCACCATCAACTGTTATGGCTCTCTTTGATTATGTACTTTCACCATCAACAGCTATAACTCTCATTATTTATCTAATTTCACCATCAACTGTTATAACTCTCATTATTTATCTACTTTAACCATCAAATGTTATAGCTCTCATTATTTATCTTTCAACATTAACTGTTATAACTCTTTTTATTTATCTACCATTATTATTGTAACCATTATACAGATCGTATGAATGCCGCATGACGTATCAAACCATTACACAAATTGTATGAACGCCCAATATGTATCTAACCATTACACAGATTGTATAAATGCCCCGTAATGTATCTAACCATTACACAGATTGTATGAATTATATGAATGGTGATAATGTATCTGACCACTACACAGACTGTATAAATTATATGAATTCCTATAACGTATATAACCATTACACAAATTGTATAAATTATATGAAAGCCCATAACGTAGCTAACCAATACACAGATTTTATAAGTTATTTGAATACCCATAACGTATCTAACCATTATACAGATTGTATAAACTATATGAATGCCCCATGACGTATGTAACCATTACACGGATTCTATGAAAATCCCATGACATGCATAACCATTAAACAGATTGTGTGAATGCCATATAACTTACATAAGCATTAAACATTACACATAATGTGCAAAAATAGCCTAACTTCTGTATTGACAGAATTACATAGATAGATAGATAGATAGATAGATAGATAGATAGATAGATAGATAGATAGATAGTCAGTAATGGATGGATGGATGGATGGATGGATAGAGAGATGTGACAGAGATAGATACACATATGGTATGAATGCCCATGATAGATAGATAGATAGATAGATAGATAGATAGATAGTGATGGATGGATGGATGGATAGATAGAGAGATGTGACAGAGATAGATACACATATGGTATGAATGCCCATGATAGATAGATAGATAGTGATGGATGGATGGATGGATAGATAGAGAGATGTGTCAGAGATAGATACACATATGGTATGAATGCCCCATGATAGATAAATAGAAGGATGGATGGATGGATAGAGAGATAAGACAGAGATAGATACACAGATGGACAGATAGATTGATATATTGAATGATATATAGACATACATGTGAAATAACCTTGATTTAGGAAGGGGATTTCTCGAAGTATGTCGAGATACTTTGGATCGAGATTAAATAGGTCTCCCCCATCATTCTGACATGCTGGTCGTGCATCAGCAAAGTTTTCTTATCGATAATAGGCGGATACATGTTTTTGAGTTCGGGTAAATGGTCATGTAGTTCGTAGGACAATTTGTGGGAAAACAGTTTGCCTAAAAAATTAGTATGATTGTAATGCACACACACACGCACACGCACACGACACGTTTAGTATCTTACGTTATATTGCACTAAATAATTTGCATGTGTGTGATATTGTTACCTAATCATCTACATACGATTTGATCATGTATATTTAGGAAAACTCAAATTAGTGCCTAAAAATACGTTTGCTTTTCCGCTCCACAAGAAATGTGATCTTTAATTGTATTTTCTTCCCCTACTTATTCCATTCCACACTACATGCAATCCACGGACATTTTTGGTGTATGTAGCAGAACGCAGCTTGTCACACTAAACACGTAGGAAGAAACAGATTGAAAGACAGGCAGATGGATAAGACGGATATAAGCATAACATTAAACACTCCGCCACACGGTGGGCACATAAGGATGAAAAATGTAAACAAAAGACTAGCAAAGACCTTGTCTCAAACCATGGGATGATAATTCGAATAAAAGTTAAATTCGCTGCTTATTATAAGTCGCGATACCTAATAGATAGTATTTAATTAGGGACAGATAGTGTTTGATTAGAGATAGATTAGCTTGGTATTTGCTTTGATTCGATATTACTTTAAGTGAAATAATATTTAAAATTGTTTCAGCAGACGTTATTCGGAGTTGAATATCGGTTATCAGTAACAGGTTCAAAAATTGAAACATTTGTCTTCCCTTTTCAGTTACAGGCAGAAAGTATTCGAATTGTTTTCATAAATTTCATTTGAAATTATCACTCGCGTGAGATTCCATATGTTGCGGTGGTGATTTTATATTGAGACGGAATGGAAGACAGGGACACAATAAAGGGAAATAAATTAATCTTTGTTATGAATGAAAACCAATAAAGAATGGGAAAAAAAAGCCATGGACAAAAGGAAAATGAGTTTGAAAACTTACGATGTCTCCTGGAACGAGTGGATAGCAAAACAAAAGGGATGAGGAAACTTGATATTGAAGAAAGACAATTAATCATATGTGTATAATTTCATAAGTAACACCAACTCAGTGAATTATTTTCAACAGTTACAAGGTGTCTGAAATTAAGCATGGGTAACTGAGTCAAAACAAAGTGAAGATAAACACGATCATTAGAATGAATGGCTTATAAAAGTCTGAAAGTGCGCTTTTCAATCCTTTGTGCTTATCCATCAATTACATGGCCAGTTTTCGTCCTGCCTACCAGCAGACGTTCACTAATAAGTGTAATCTATTTAGTAAACTATATGGAACACACACACACACACACACACACACACACACACACGATATATATATATATATATATATATATATATATATATATATATATATATATATATATAACGTTTTAAAATATAGGTTTTGAAATTCACATCTCGAGAAAATAATAATTTGATATGTTCAGCATTACACGTAACCAAAGCTTCAACATCAGATGGTAGCATTATGAATCTCATAACAAAGAGTGATATATGTGATATTAAAATTGAGAAAGTATTCCACCAATCACATACTGGCATAGTACAACAAGTTTAACAATGATGAGCGGTCATTTAATCCAACATTCTCTGGGCATACTAGGTTTACCAGCGATGACCGGTAATTTAATCAAACAGTCACATGGCTCAACAGGATTAGCATCATTGACCGGTCATTAAATCAAACAGTTACATGGTACAACAGGATTAACAGCGATGACCAGTCATTTAATCAGGTAATTGCATGGCATAATTTGATTAACAATGATGGCCAGTCATTTAATCCAACAATAATCGAACGGCACACTAGGTTTAACAGCGATTACCGGTCATTTAATCAAACAATCACATGGCACAACAGGATTAACAGTAATAACCGGTCATTATGACTCCGATATTTCCATATATTTCATAATTCAAAATTATTTTAATTTATACACCAATTCTCCTATCTAATAAAACACATAACGGGTCTTAAGATGAAACATGTCACATACGTTATGAGTCTTTTCCAGTGAATGGAAAATCTTTGAAATAATTGTGCTTGACTTATTGGAACATTTGACTTTAGCGGGTGTCGCAAATGTCAAAATGTATAGAAAAAGCTTCACGGGGTCTGGCAAAATGGAATGGTTAATGAAGTACCATTTGAAATACATTGTCAAAACCATGGATAAACTTTAGCTGACATTATTTATTTACTTTTAGTCTGCGGATGAAGGGAGTCAAGATATATTAATGAACAGCCAATTATTACAAAGACTAAAGGGAAACATCGATCAATATATTAACTACAGGTGATACGTGGTAAGAACATGACTTTACAATAATTTCAATTTATTCGAAGTAAGAACATCATAGAGGTTTATATAATAAGGTAAAATGATTCACAGTAGGAATATTAACATTGCCATAAAATGACTTAAACTGATCGGCCGTAAGAACATCATAGACGATTATATAATAAGGTAATCAAATTCACATTAGGAATATTAACATTGCCATAAAATGACTTAAATTGACCGGCCGTAAGAACATCATAGACGATTATATAATAAGGTAAACAGATTCACAGTAGGAATATTAACATTGCAATAAAATGACTTAAATTGACCGGCCGTAATAACATCGGACAGGACCATACAAATTAACAGGTAAAACTTGGTGACATATTTTGAATTTCCAATCCTTCCAATACAGTCATCAATTCTTGGTATTGGAAATGAGTCTGTTTTGGTGACACTGTTCACTTTTCTGTAGTCTGTGCACATACGGAAAGAGTTATCTGGTCTCGGCAGAAGAATAAACGGCGAATTCCAGTTGTTTTTGCTTGGTTCACTAAAGGCATTCTCCAACAAATATTCAATTTCCTTTTTCAAACATTCCTACTTAAAAGGATTCATCCTGTAAGGGTGTTGTTTTACAGGTTTTGAATCTACAATTTCGACATCGTGGTAGATTTTGTTTGTTCGAGCTGGAACATCTTGGAACAAGTGCTCCTATTCATATATTTGCTGCTTTAACTCATTCTTCTTCTCTGTCTGTAGATGTGAAAGTTTATTGTTCAGATTTTTTAATATTGCAGAAGCTTGAAGACTGGTTGAACCAAAGTCATTATATTCCGATTGTACGCCATCATTTAAAATCGCCATTGTGTGGGACGGGAACAACAAAATTTATTGAATAATTTCCAAAGCTATCTCAATCAACATTCTCATGGAACATATGGAGTTATTTTTTATTTCCGCCTCCCAGGAGTGTTGATAAAATTTAAACATCTTTCTTTGAAACATGGCAAGAGACACAGAACTTTAATACCAGGCTGAAAAGTTCTTATCTTTGTAGTTTTAACCTGACTCAGATTCAGACAGAGGAAAAGAGTGAGTTAAAACATAGTTTAAAAGCCATACTCAAAAGTGCGCCGGTTCTCACAGCTCCAAATTTCAATCAACCTTTTAAATTATCTGTTGATGCAAGTGATGTTGGTGTTGGGGCAGTATTGATTCAAGAAGATAGAAGTGGTGTTGATCAACCAGTGTGTTATTTCTCTAAGAAATTAAATAAGCACCAAAGAAATTACTCAACAATTGAGAAGGAGTGTTTGGCTTTAATATCGGCATTACAGCATTTTGAAGTTTACATTAGCTGAGCTCCTTCTCCGGTTGTTGTGTTTAGTGATCACAACCCCCTTACTTTCATCGACTAGGTGAAAAACAAAAATCAAAGATTATTAAGGTTGAGTTTGTTTTTGCAAGAATATAATCTCAACATCAGGCACATCAAAGGAAAAGACAATTTGATTGCAGATGCACTTTCCCGTGTATAGAAATATTTTTTCATGTACACTTGGTATACTTCATAAGAGTTTTCTTGTGTAATTTTATTTTGCCTCATGTATAATTTATATCTGGTAAAAATAAAGCTTGATTACATAAATCTTTCTTTTTCTTTATGGGGGAAGTGTTACGAATATGTAATTAAGTTGCTTGTGTGTTAATATTAAATTCTTTTTATTTTATTTTATTTTTTTTTGTATCATTACATTTCATTATAATGATTATTTTCAAGGGATCTGATATTTTTAAAAGAGATATGTTTATATAAAAAGTAGTATGACGCGCATAAGCACGATTTTATCCTGCCGTGGTTTGTCAATTAAGTAAACACTACGCAAAAACGATTGGTTATTGCCAAGGTCATTGTTTTTTTGGCCCACGTGTAATTGCATTATTTATTGTGCTATTCGATGATGAAATAGCCACGCGTTTCTTCGTGCGCGCCTGAAATGACGTCTTAGTTTAGTTTAAAAATACTCAGATCCCCGTGAAATATTTAGTCGTACAATATATCTTCAAGAAGAAGGATATATTTCTATTAGGTGACGTAAAGAGTTGTATTTTTACATCTTTGGAGCTCGAGATGTTTTATCATAGCTGACAGCTTGTTCAGAAGTTCATCTATTTGTTAGAAACTATACAAGTGACAAAGACATTCGATGAAAATTGATTCTAAATTGAAACATTACAAGTTGTGGTTCAATGTGGAATTCTTGACACTCGTATAAAGACTTCACCTGACGTCATCCTCCTCCATCTTGGAACGTCATCAAGATTCGAACCTGGATTCAGTTAAAACTATTTAGTGATAGGACTTGTATTTTTTCAGTGCTAGGATAAATGTTTGGATTGTCTTCACAAACTGTAAGTCCTATTTTCTATTTTCACCTTTTCACCGTGCTTTCTAGGGAAATAAATTATTTTTGTTAAAACTTACAAAGCTTGTTGGTTTCACTCTTTTCTTTTATTACATTTTAGCGAGCCTATACGTAACAATTAGCGTTGGGTTCAGTCAGCTAGAGTCGAGGTTAACTATCAGGAACCGAGTTAATATTAAAACTATAATGTTATTTATATATTTGTTTGTCTTACCCACTTTCTGTCTTAATTTATGTGTTTATGTATTTGCTGTGAGAAGTGACTAGTTTTATTTATTATAGATTTTTTTTTTTATAAGAGCGATATATGTAAGTGGAAGAAAAATGATATCGCCATATTCTGCATACTACGTTTATCGTCACAGATGCAGTATCACTTTCGAAAGTTCTTCCTAAATCCATTTGGGAAAAGTATATCTTCAGACCCGTATTTCCACATTTACGACTATTTTTTCATTACACGTTCTTCTGCCATTCTCCCACCCGTCCCCTATCACTCTCCCTGCGAATGAATAGATCTTAACATGTATCAGCATTATTGACCCTTATTGACTCTCAAATACATAGCTATGTAATCAATTACAACGCTCCGCCAACAATGCATAAAAGTGATTTCCAGACAGCAAAAGACAGGTTCACGAATTAACTATTCTCTTTCACCCATACAGTATGAGATTTGTTACGCTCAAAGACAAAATTGTACATCCATACAATATCATACCTGTTACACTCAAAAAACATGGTACACCCATATAGTATCATACCTATTACACTCAAAGACAAAATTGTCGACATATGTAAGAACAACTCTTGATTACTCATAGTAATAAAGAAATTTTAAGTAGCCATTTTCACTGTCATCACAATCATAATCATAGAGCATTGATTAGTGTCGATCGCACACCGACATTAAGTGACAACCGAAATTACGGTAAAGACCTTGCATGCTATCTAAAGAGACTGCAAGCCTGCCAAGACCCAGAGGTTCACGTCTGAATGAAGAAATAAACCAAAATATCATCTAAAATCAAAACATGCAAACTCACAGTTAATAAACTATGTTGCTGAATGATTTCAGACTTTGAATCACGTCTGAAAGTTATATCACGTTATTGTAAGTGGTGACAAAGTGTATGTTTTGCCCCATTCTGCCTCTTGGGTCCCTGATACACGTCATACACTCTATCCTCCATGACCTTTCAGGTGATCAGTATTCCATGTGCAACCAATGGATGCTTAGCATTAATAACCCAAGAAAGTGACCACTCATTGGGGATATTGTCTATAAAGTATAACAGAAACCAAAGACTAAACAACGCATATTATGGCTTCTGTGGTATGGATGTTTTTGAGGCTGAATAAGGTAACCATTTGATATTCCCAGGCAACTCGCAAAGCAGCTGCTGTTTTGATTGATACATATAAAATACACTGCGTGATGCATGAGCTGGTGAAATGGCCCAAGGAAAATCACTATTGTTTTATTACTAATAGCTACACCACGTGTCTCCGAGAAATTGAAAAGATCAATATTGTGTTGCAAATTTATCAGTTTAATTACTTTCAATTGCCAGAATTTCGAACCCTTAAATAATTTAAAAGTATGATACATACTTCTATCTTTGTCTGTCAAAGACCTATTTCAGGACTTAAGCAATACCTTTAAAAATTGTATCAGGCCGATTTAAAAATTGTGTCAGGCCGATTTAAAAATTGTATCAGGCCGATTTATTTTTCCTCATAATATGTCACCAGTAATTACATTGTCACCCGGTATAATCAATTTGTCACTCTGTATGAATTAACTGTCATTGTCATTCAATCAGAGTTCTATGTTTGATATTGTTGTGTTATGTTCAAGTTAGGACAGGTCGAATAATCAAAATTATCTAAAGTGTGAGATAAGCATTTCTGCTACTCCTTGAATAAAACAGCACAATGAAAATAGAATTATAAATGATGGACAGTCTACTAATTCATCCACCTCTACAGTCACGAGATGGATATATTTCAACAATGCGTTTAAAATATGCCCACAAACAGTGAACCCCAAGAATAAAACGTTATCTTTTTTTAAAAAAAAATTTAAATGCACAAAAACTATCAGGTTCGCGCAACCTTATGAAATGGGACGATACCTTCTTTATGGACGATTAATAGCTTCTAAATGGTAATATATCTAGTCATTGCAGAAAATAAATTCCTATAGCGATTAACGATATGCATTATCTAACTCTCTGGACACAGGACCCTAATCGACTCAGCCATGTGGTCATCCTCGCAACATCCTCCTTCGACGAAACACGTGCCGCAAGTAACAATAGGCATCACCGAGCTACTATTCTCTTCTGCTCTTACCCATTCAGCCATACACACCCTTCTCAATACAAACCCGTGTCGCGAGAATCGATATGTATCACCTTGCACCTATCTACCAGTGCCATAATCCACCCTGTCATGGATTAATGCTCCATCCAACCATTATCGAACATAACCGTGCCGCGAACAATACTATGGACTTCTATTTGTTGTCGCACACATCACTCATATTACGGTCTTACTTTAGACAAATTTAGTTTGCTGACAATAAACAGCTGATCACATACAGTTTGACTCATGGGTTAGTTTGACATACAATTACATTGATGTCATCATATACATTTTAGTGTTGCATACCGTATACTAATTCAAAAGAGATACTGACTGTGGAAACAAATACTGCCGCATTGTGTAACGAATGATTGTGCTAATTGATATTATAAGAAACAAACAATGTTGTATCCCAAAACACGGGATGTTGTTCCTGGATATCATATAGTAACAAATAATGCCGTATTCTAGAATAAGGATCGTGTTCCTGGATATCATACAGTAACAAATACTGCCGCATTTTGTAACGAATGATTGTGCTAATGGATACTATAAGAAACAAATATTGTTGTGTTCTAAAACAGGGGATATTGTTCCTGGATATCATATGGTAACAAATAATGCCGCATAAGAGAATAATGATTGTGTTCTTGGATGCGATACAATAACAATAATGCTGTATTCTAGATTAAAGAGTGTGTACCTGGATATCATATAGTAACAAATAATGACTTATTCTAGAATAAGGAGTGTGTTCCTGGATATCTTAAAAAGATGTTATCAACAGTCCTAAACATTGTAACATTACGAAAGTTGGCTAACCTTCGTTAACATAATAGGCTAAAAACATGTCACTCTTTTTGCTGCAATATGACATTTATATCTAGGATGATATTCTCAATTACAATACATGCGTTAGATAATATTGTAACATTGTAATTTGTAACGGTGCATACGGAAAACGCATCCTGTACTAAAATTGAATATGCATTATTGCTCGATCATGCGATAGCTCTATCTGTTCCATCAAGTACCTGTCACAAAGCTATAGCCGGCAAGATTGTTTGTAGAATTAACAATACACGTTTAAGGTTTAATAATTTAAACATAATAGCCAATGCTTCCTGTACATTTCTTTCCTTAATCCAGAAGTTTAACCTCCTCTTTAGTTCTGAAGGGTACAATATAAGGTCTAATGTACCCATCGCATTCACCTTTCTCTCTCCTTGTCAGGCTTTGGAAAACCGTGTCCAAATCCAATGAACCAAACACCATCTTTCTGGTATCTCGAATCACTTGTACATGAACCATAGCAACAATGCTTAGTAGTCACCATATTAAATAATTACTTTTTCCAAAAGAATATATAGCTTGTTAATTGATTTCAAAATTGTGCCAGCATACATGTTACTACGCTTCGCTAGCGGCGTTGTCCGAAAACAATATGGCCGCAGCCGGGGCAATGACATCATGGCTTATTTTTAGCACAAGGCTGAATTAAGTACAAGCGCCATTAACAATATACGTTTGAGGTTTAATAATCTAAACATAATAGCTAATGTTTCTTGTACATTTCCTTTCCAACTTTTTAATCCAGAAGTTCATACAATATAAGGTCTAATATAGATATGGCCAGTTGTAAATTACGTACAAAGCAGTTTATGTCATTCTTTATCATTGCCGATTGTATGTATCGAAGATTATATTCTTATTTTAGTTTTTGACAAGACGAGTAGTATTTTTCTTTCATTTTTAAAATTAAATTATTGATGTGAATGTGACCTTTCTAAACTTGTCATGAAATTTCCTCAATGATTTCTTTTCCTTCTATTTCATATCAAGATTGCTCAATGTAACAAGAAAGAAAATACAAAAAGTGTTTACTTTGCAACCGTCAACAAAAACAGGATTCCGTCCACCGATCCCCAAGTTAAATTTCCAGTCGAACACCTTGCTTACATAGCATCATAATCACGCGACTGCGGCTGCGGGATAATATAACATTGCCAATAGTTTGTCTTTCACGTTGACCACGACCGAATGGAGAATCAGTCGCACAATACCTTTATTTAGATCATATAAAATGTACTTGTCTTTTATATATGACAAAGTCAACATCAAATAAAAGAGCGTGCTTGCTTGTTTTGTTTTTAATTTGTCTAAATTTTTAAACCATAGAAGAAAACCAAGCCTGCCGCACGCACATCTGAATCCATGCAATCTAGGTTCAGGAGGAACAGATAGTTCCTGCTTCAATTTGCAGGAAAGTTTGATATTTTGGTAGAAGGCGGAAAACATTTTCCTGGAAACATTAATCAACTTCACATTTTATGGTTTATTTAATGTGAAGAAACTCTAGCAGCAAAGTAGGGAATCTGTAAAAAAATAAGTCTGCCCACGTGTCAAAGCTTACTAGCTCACCATTTAGCTATATACATTTCTGCGGAGGACATTTGAATAAAGGAGATTTATACAATCATAACAGCATTATTCAAACATGGGGACATAGGCTATATCTCGCTTAAACATGAGGACACGCAATGAACAAGTCAATACTCACAAACGGTTGTTGTTCTCTTGTACAAATATGTTATTGACAATTGAAGAGAAGTGCACTATTTATATATAGCGTTATTTAATATAATCTCTCTTTCCTCCATTCTGTTCTTTCTTTGTTTTAATAGAAGATTTCTGTATCACCAGTAACCCATAACTAAATCTAATAAACACACCAACCATTCATACCTCGGTATATTACTATGTAACAATCTTGATCCCTAAATCGTTTCGCCTGACTCAGCTACCTATATCATTCTGTATATTTGATTGTCCACCTGACTTCTGTCATGATTGTAATTGAGGCCTGTGGAAGGAGTTTCTGAATATATGACATTTGTCATGATTATTAGTAGCAGACAACATCAGAGTTCAAGATATAGTTGAATTTTCAATGGAAATAATTAAGTTTCCAGAACATTCAACATGAAAGTAAAAGAATTACAGCTGAAAGATGGAAGTAGAATTAATGAGGATTCAGCCTTAGAAACAAACGATGGAAATTCAAATGGATAGAGACCGAAAGGAGAGACCGAGGTAGAAAGAGAAGAGAGAAGAAATGCAAATTCAGAGAGAGAACAATGATGGGCAGAGGTACAGACGCACAGAGAGAGAGAGAGAGAGAGAGAGAGAGAGAGAGAATAAATGGAAATGCAATATAGGCTTGGAGAATAAGATCTGGACGGCAGAACACTCCCTCTTTTGCACCCAGGTTCAGGTTTTGATGTTACCAGAAATATTAGGAAAAAACATCTTTTCAGGAAATAAAAAGGAAATAGTTCCTTCAGTTTGAAAAAAAAAGTAATGAAAACTTGAAATAGACATGAAAGCATTGGACTTTATTTTTTCAGAAATCTTGATACCTACATTTGACTGTCGGTACAACAGAGTGTTGATTATTGTGTGGTTCTGGACTATATATTAAACATTATCGGCTGTTACCTGAGGCATATTGACAAAGGTTTCGAAATTGAAGAAAATAAACTTTACAAGCCCATGCCGGATTTACAATGGAAGAAGAACTACTATTTGTTATGTGGTGCACAGTGTCACTTATTGGACAAATGGATGGTTGGACTGCTACTTATGAAGAACATAGAGACACTCACAAATAACTACAGATGATTTAATTATATCATTGTGATGAATTTTTTTTTTTTTTTTTTTTTTTTTTTAAATGACACATAACCTTGTAAACAAAAAAACTCTGCACTTAAAGTTCTTAAATGTCATTAATTGTTCATAAATGTCATTAACTGTTCTAAAATGTCATTAACTGTTCTTAAGTTTCTTAAGAGCACTTTATGGTTCACTTATACTTCTTGCACTGAATTGTTTTGCCCTCTAATGACTTATCCTCTGTAGACCGCCTCTAATGGTTTTGTCACTGTATATACGCCCTCTACTGGCTTTGTCACTGTATGTGCGCCGTCTACTGGCTTTGTCACTGTATGCACGCCCTTTAATTGTTTTGTCAGTGTATGTAAGGCCTCTACTGGCTTTGTCAGTGTATAGGTACGCCCTCCAATGGCTTTTTCAGAGCATAATAAATTATAAGGTATTTCATATAGCTATGGCTCCCATGTTCCGACGTTTCTTAAGGCGTCCAAGGTTTTGTCAGTCCTGGTGACAGGATTCACTGGCTAGCACAATCTCCCTTTAGGCAGTCGCTCAACCCGGTCTTAACTCTTTAGGCTTTAAAGCGGCTATAAAACGAAAGTCGTTTTGAGTCATACTGTAATACTATACTATAGATATTTACACTATATGTGTGCATTACACAGAGTAACGTTTCCTAACAGTGCCTTTTTGATGTTTTACACAAGCTCTCACTTTATAACATATATATATATATATATATATATATATATATATATATATATATATATATATATATATACAATTACTTATATCTTACTACACTAAATTAATGAAAACATACCATTTTATGAATGCAAAAGAATGAAAATATGAATAGTTACGTTGTAGTTTCTATACAAATAGATTACAACAAAACAACATAATATATACGGCGTACTAGCGAAAGTTGCATACTTGGACATAAATTACAATCAATATATTTATAAACATAATAGTCTGTAGGGTATACAAACGACTATTTTTTTTGTATAATAAATACGTAAAAATACGTAAAACGTAGTGAAAATACTATCGACCAGAATGAAGTGTCATGAATAGAATAGAATCCTGGAGAACAAATGGTACACTTTGTAAACCAAAATTCTTTACCTCCCAAAAGTAAAGTTTTAGAGTGTATGCAGTCACAAGACATTTCTCGACATTACTCAAATGCTGAAAGAAATAGCAAATTTCGTATCTTAATCTGACCGCGTTAAATGTCTAGTTTTAGTTCTTGTCCGTAGTAATCGTGCATATGACTGCCACATTTTACCTTGAATAGGTCACTTTATACAAACCCTTGGTTAGGTAACATAAAGTGCACGACCTTGCCGCCTGGTGCGACTATCACGCCACTATGACAGTCAATTTACTTGCATGAATTTGTATTCTATAGTCAACATCGGGTAATACGTTTTTCCCACAGTCGACTTCAGATAATACATTTTTTTATTTCTTTATTATATTGAAAACAAAAAAAAAAAAAAATATTTAATGCATGCATGAAATGAGACAATAGTTTTAAGTCCATTTGTGATACTCAACCAAGAAAGTTTACCGGCCATAAAAGGTACAGTGAGATATTGAACAATCACCTTGCTAAAGGCCACTGCTTTCCTGTAACAATACATTGAGGGATACAATGCTACATTTCGCTTTGTAGGAAGCAATAAGGATGGCTGCTATTGAAAATTTAGAATATTCAGTTTTGAAAGAATGGATATATGAGTACCTTCAATTTCTCAGAATTAGACGTTTAAAGTATAATACAATAAGAGTAAAATTTGTAGATCTTTACCTTTCGGCCAAATGTTTAACGCCAAGGAAATATATTGGGAGACAAATTGCAGTTTACAAGTTACATCGATCACGTTGGAAAAGTCATACATGAAGTGTATCCAACAATAGCCACATTAGATCACGGATCGACATCCATGCAACAAATTTGAAAGTCATTGATGTCAGAATGATCCCTGTAAACTAGTGGAGAAACTGGTGTTAATGGTTTTTGTACTAAGTTATACATAACATTTGCAAAGAGACGATTGATGACGCAAGACTGGCAATCAGCATGTGATAAGTTCTCTTGACCTTCTTACCATGTGAATCAAAATTGTGCCAATTTCCTAAGGATCTAATAAGGTCATCTTCGCCTGCATGTGAAGAATTGGTGGGCGTTACTTGCCTAATCAAGATAGTAAATTCTATAGATCGAGGAACATGAAACAGACAGGCATGACTAAAGCAAGCGTTAAAAGCTAGGATGCGGTACAAAAGCAAAAGTTAGGTCGTGGCTCCTAATCTGATAAAATTGTAATAAAGGGCCCATGTCGTGAATCACTTCATGACCCAGCATAGATTTACTAATATGTCTAAAATTGAAATAAAGGGCCCGTGTCGTGAATCACTTTATGATCCAGCATAGACTACTAACATGCCAAACGTACATCGGGTATTTAAGACAGAATAGCATGCATAGTTGATGGGTCAAACTAAAAAATGACTTTCTTATATATATAATCCTGATAAATGCATTTTTTATCCTTCAGTGATTGAGTGATTGAATCAGATGTGGTTTGAACTAATTGGTCTGAAATCTATATACATGTCCCGAATTAGCAGCTCACATTACGTACATGCTGGTAGTTTAATTTTGCCATAGGCCTTTTTTTCACTGGTCACAAACCTTTGGCGGTGATGGACTACTACTACTACTATTACAACAACTGCTACTACTGCTTTTACTACTACTACTACTGCTGCTACTACTACTAATAATAACAATAATAATAACTGTGATAGTAGTATTGCCATTACTACTCATTTTACTACTACGAACATTTCTAATAACAATACCACTTCTATCAAATACCGTTGCTGCTACTAATGCAACAACTAGTAATACAACTGCCTTTGATAATTATCATAACCATGAAAAT
Source organism: Megalonaias nervosa (assembly GCA_016617855.1). NCBI lineage: Eukaryota > Metazoa > Mollusca > Bivalvia > Unionida > Unionidae > Megalonaias > Megalonaias nervosa. Next base: position 6,498 of record JAECUM010014971.1, on the reverse strand, counting down.
TATAGTCGTTAGAAGTGGTACTAATAATCGATGCATATCGTTATCATGATATTCCGTTTCTCTGTTGCTTGGGTTGGCTGAAGTTAATTATCTATGATTCATTGAAAACGGGACGCTATATAAATAAAAGTGAGAAAATAGCACAACCCCTACAAGAAATAAGTTATCTCTATTTTTGTTACGAAAATAACATTTTCTATTGCCAAAACAAAAACAAAGAGTAACCTTATCCAAACAAAGTGAACAATGTACAATGGTACGTCACTGTGAGACCATTGCATTCTCCTAAAGATAATGTGACAGTCTAAACTATGGAAATTTTTTAAAGACTTGCCTACCAAGACATTTGTTAAGCCAGACCTTGCTGAGTCGTGATGTGTATCACTGACTTCATTACCGCAATATACATAGTGCGGAATTCACCAAACTAATGCAAATTTTGATACGTTTAGAGGCTTTGATTTCCAGATGATGCTCATGTTTAAAGGTCTCTGTACGCGATATATTGAGAGACGGAAATATTTAATATTTTATTAAGTCATTGATTGACAATTAGAATGACTGTGCGTATCAAGAAATGTATCATAATTTATATTTTTTTTTCTGAGAAGATCAATATGTATTCGCATTATTTCTCAGTTATTATCATCGCACAACTGGAATGCTGTTAATATGATACAGGAATAATGGCGAGTGGTCATTGCTGATTAAGTCCATGGTTAGGGAGAACGGCCTTAAAAATTGTCTGCATGTTACATTCGGGGTAAAGTTGAACCTGTCTTATCAAATCCCTCTATATAAATAAACCTGGTCTTCAAGGACCTTATTTATAAAACCCGCCCTCTAGGGATTATATTGCCGTGCACAGGACACCCAAACACCGAAACATATTGAAAACAGAAACGCACAAACCATAGTATATCTTTGGTTGTAATCATGTGCGCCCGCACATAGTGCAAAGGGTGGGGGATGGGGGCACATCCCCAAAAACTTAATAGCTGACCATTACATGTTTGCCACCACATTCCCCGACAATAATTCTGCCGGTGCCTCTGGTTATAATAATTCCACCGTACGCTTCATTTTTATATTTAAAAAAATGGGGGAGGGATACTTTCTACACTGCTTACTCAATAATGCCCTGAAAATAGTTGTGCGCAACATACTTGATTCAAAATGTCACTATCATTTCTTTTATTCTTTTGATAAAATACACATTACGTTACTAACGTTTTTGTACCAACCGAATTTATTGACGTTCAATAATAACAGGGTGCATAATTCCGATCATTTACGAGGTCGGCCGAATGTTAGTGGGAAAAAAAAAATCTGGAAGAATGAAAGGATGTGGAACGATTCAAAAGTCGAGCATCATGTGTTTCTGGACATGTAAATTACCGTAAATTAATAACATTTGCTTAGCACTGTGTTATTTTAGTTAGCACTTAGGAAGAAAACAGTTCTGAACAACTTCTGAAGTATTTGATGTAAGCAAGTTGCTATTTAGTAAATAGCATTGTGTATGATAATAGAACGGGGACCAACTGTTCACTTTCAGTTTTACGAGCCCACCCCACCCCACCCCTTCGAGTAGCCGTGTGGTCTAAATCCGTCACCGTTCCAGATCACTGCCACCTCACCTCTGTCTGCGTGGGTTCGAGTCTCAGGCTCAGCTAATGTGCATACGTGAGAAAACTTGCCAGTAGCTTTTAGTGGGTCGGTGGTTCTTCCTGGGGTTTTCCGGGTTTTTCCTCCACAACTTACAAGTTATACTGGCAGCCATGTCTATCCACAGGCACTTGATTCCGGGGTAAACGAATGTGTACGCTCACCAATTTTAATTGGTGAGTATAGACATTCGTTTACCCCGGAATCTAGTGCCTTTGTGTCTATCCTATCTTGTGCGGAAAAAATCGTTAAACTCAAATTTAGACTACCCTATTTGTTTACGCACTTAAGAACTTATTTTAACCTTTGCCGTAAAGATCGTGTAGTACGTCACTCATTTTGACGCACCTCACAGATTTCACGGTACCAGTTGTTTTCCATAGACCTCAATGCTAATGTTTGGTGAAATAAATATACTTTCCATCCTACCTCAGCATGCGTGTCACACGCTGTTATAGAGAACAGTGTGTACCACATTTTAAAAAAAAAATCATAAAAATCACAAAATATGATCTAGATATGAATTAACATAATCTCACATGTAGCAGCAGGCAGGGCGAACAGACATCTGTCTGAATCGTCATTTGTCTAAAACATAAGGTTCCTACAGAAGCTGAAAAAAAATGTCAATAACGCTAAACCGAACCTCCTAACTTTTATTATTACCGTATAGTTTGAAAAAAACGAATAATAAATCATTTTCGGTTAGCTCATTTTTATTATTTTATTTTTGAATCTTGTTTTTTTATGTTATAATGCGTTTAGTTTACTCGCCGGGTCACTCAATTTTTGTCGGCCACCCTGCCTGCTGCTGTAATTAACCAATGATTTTATCCAGACCTACACGATATCTAGATCTTGGGTCATGTAGATTTATCGTTATAAAACCAAACGGAACAGCTTGTGCTTGAGAAAAAAAGTTTTTAAATTTAATCATATCTATATCCCCTGAACACCAAGTATAATAAATATTTTGTAAGGTATAATTATCTACTCCATTAAAAACAAACAAAATATAGCAGTTATCTCTGATCACTTTAGGTATTTGTGTATATCGTTGTGTAACATAAATCACGTCTGTATTCTTGTGTCTACCTCGAGAAAATATTCTAGCTGGATTTGTTTGTCTGTCCAGCATAACGTCATCGTACACCACTAAATTATTAATAAATCCATCTAGGTCATCTACAGATGGGGCTTCATCAATATCGGTAATAAAGTCAACAACATCATTACTGTCTTCATTCAGCAATTTTGAATTTTCATTAAAATCTTTAAGTACTTCATAACAGTGTTGATCATCTACAGATGGTGCTACTTAATACAGTTTACTCCATTTTAACCATCGCATTGTTAAATTTAATAATAGTTGTGTTTTACCTGATCCAGATGGAGCTATTATAATCATCCTTATCGAATATGGTAATGCTGGATGATGCTTCACTGGCTCCTGTTTTCGTGTCGCCGAAAAGTCAATTATATCCATATAATAAATAATATGGATCTATATTGTGTTCGATGTAGAGCATCTATACCCACTGCTGAATTAACTACAATAACAACGAAGAATAAACGACGTGCTCTAACAGGCAACTTTGTAAAATGTGGCACGAAGAAATACAAATTTGTCAAAACAAAGACAGGTGGAGATATTGCCGCTTTATTAGGAAAATTACCAGGAACTCCATGGGCTAAATACCCCGGTGAGAAACATCTTCCTGGATACAATTATTGTGGTCCTGGAACTCGACTTGATATCCGACTTGATAATCAATATCAACCAAGATCAGGAGAGTATCCAATAAATAAGATTAATCAAGCGTGTCATGTTCATGATGTTGCGTATAAAAATAAAGATTTACAACAACGGCATCTCGCAGATGTAAAATTGATTCATGCATTAAATTCTATACCAAATAAATCTGTCAGAGAAAAACTCGCTAGTTTTCTAGTAAAATCTGCCATGAAAGATAAAATAATGTTAGGGGCTGGTAATTAATTATATAACTATTATAATGGAATCCATTTATTATAGCCCAAGAGGATATTGGAGAGGCAAATCAGCTATTAGTAAATTATCTGAAGCAGCAAAAGTTTCACGTTCTGTTGCTGCAGCGTGGTTAGCACGACAGGCAATATGGAAAATTTATCTACCACCGCCTAAAAAAATTCAGTATGCACATTTTGATGTCAGCGTCCCTAAAGAAGTTCATCAAGCAGATATTTTATTTTTACCACATGACACCATTAAAATTGGTAAACGTCAATCACCCACATACAAATACGCATTAACTGTCGTTGACGTTGCAAGTAGATATAAAGAAGCGGAACCATTATCAACAAAGACAGCATCTGAAGTTGCATCTGCGTTTGAACGAATTTATCAGCGAGGACCTTTGCGATGGCCACAGTTATTACAGGTTGATCCTGGTAAAGAATTTCTTGGTACAGTATTATCGTTGATGAAAAAACATAACGTTAAAATCAGACGAGGACATACTGAAATTCATCGTGATCAGGCAATCGTTGAACGATTTAATCGAACACTTGCTGAGCGGTTATTTGGATATCAATATGCAAAGGAAATATCTACTGACTTTAAGTCCGGTGAGAGATCTCGTGAATGGGTTAAAAGGTTACCAAGTGTGATAGCTGCGTTAAATAATGAAATTACTCGTTCAGCTTCCATGAAACCTCCTAATGCGATTACAAAAAAAAATATATACAAATACAACGCCGTGAATCTTTCTCTCAACCAGTATTAGGTAATGTAACTGTAAGATATTTATATGAACCTGGTGAACTTGAAGGTGGTAAAAAAGAGCAACCGATCCTATCTGGAGCGTGACTACACATACAATTTCTAGTGTGGTTAGATCTACTGGTAGACCTCCAATCTACAGACTAGATTCGACAGCCCCTCAACGTGGATTTGTGCGTGAACAATTACAGGTAATTCCTAAAGACACACAATTACCACCACATACAATTACATAACCAGAACCTCTACGTCGATTGCATTCAAGACAGGTCAGTATCACATTATCACGTATATGACCAAGATCACTATTAATTCTGTCTACGGTAAATTGTCTTGGATTATTATTCGAATATTGCCATAACATATTACAGTTACAACTTGCACAATGATTATTTTGTTGTTGTTTTAGTGTTATAATAAATTCAGTATCAATATCAAAGTCACGCTTATTTTTTTTGTCACATTGCTTATACCCAGATAGTTTTTTTCTTATTACGTCATTATTAACAGTTTGATCATTATTTTCTATAAAATTCATAATAACCCTATGTAGTTGAGATATTTTTCTGACTCCAGAAACTGCGAGATAGACTAAATTTGACCATTCGATCCGATCATCTATAATCCAGATATTTGTATCAGAAATAGTTAACCCCTGTGACGAGTGAATAGTTATAACGTATCCTAACGTCCACGGTGATTTATTCATACTCAGCGCATTCTCAACATTATTAATATCGATTAAAATAATATCGTTCAAGACAAGATTCTGTATTCCACCACCAGAAATTTCAACATCAATATTCTGTCGTCGAGTATCTGCTGGGCGATAACATAATGGTACAGGTAGATCTGAAAACTTTTCTTTATGTAACAGAAATAATTTATCCTGTAGTTCATCACGAACTATCTTTCTACTTGCAACTATTAAATCAGCGGGATTCTATAAATTTAGAAAATCATTCATAGAAGTCTCTGGAATTACTCCTCGCATTATTCCACATTGTACTCTGTCTGGCTGAAGTCTGATTAACCTTTTAAATGCCTTCAGCGGTTCATCAATAGCTCTATGGTCATCATTTATTTCCTCGTAATAATCTACGTTATTCTTCAGCCATTCATGTGGAGACTGACCAATAAAAGGTGGTGGTTGACCATGATCACCACACATTATCACAGCAGTATTCTTTGTTAATAACCAATCAAGAAATGTTTTTAATATTTCTAACGACAACGTGCATATCTCGTCCCATATAATATATTTAGGTATATATTTCTCACCCATTCGTTCAGGAGTCCATGTGTCTCCACACCATCTAAAGAAACTATGATAAGTACACGATTTTACTCCTCGTTCTTTTATTTCTCTGGCGAGTTTATGTGTCGGTGTCAAAACAATTATATCTGAATTATTATTCATGAATAATTTAATCATACGCGTTGTTTTACCTGACCCTCCACACCCATTAAGATAAACGGTTTTATGTCTAGATACAGGATCGTATACAGATGGTGCTGATGACTTTGATACCTGATTATTATTTTTGTAATATATTTCCTTAATTTCAACGTCGGCGGATTCAGAATAACTAAGTATATTTTCTTGTTTTATTCTCCATGACCCCCATTCACCATTACCAAGTAGCGGTTTTAATAAATCCGTATATTTTTTATTTATATAAAACGAATCCGTGGCGACTCTGCCAGCATCACGAGAAAATCTATTTATCATAGACAGTAGATTTATAGAAACATATGCCAACATAGATGATCTTTTATGAGTAAACTGTGGTGAGTCACCATCAAGATAACTCACAATTGTACCTAGTTTGGTTCCGTCTGACAAATAAGCATTACTCCGATTTATAAATGTGTTTTTTTCCGTTGTATCAGCTATTATAAAATCGAGTTCAGTATCGTCCATAATCAATCTTGTACAGTGTCTTTTATGATCATATGCTCCTCCTTGAGTAAATTTACCAATTATCTTTCTACCAAGATCTTTTGCAAGTTTCTCATCATGCTCGTCTCTGCATTTACGTATACTATTAGTAATTTTAATAATGTCA
>JAECUM010014970.1:0-44829 GCA_016617855.1 Megalonaias nervosa | reverse complement strand
ATATATATATATATATATATATATATAAGCGTTATCGTCATTACACATTGTCAAACTTGTCCATGGGTAAGATTCATCAGATGCATGTTAAAAAATAGGAATTCCAATGTCGGCAGATACATATAAAAACCTATGTAGCTGAGCTTCATTCGAAAACGTGGACTCTAAAGAGAATTGACAGTTTGTGATTGGCAATCCACTGAATATCTCAAATATTGCTCAAGATGGAGAGCAACCCATCGGAAGGCAAGCAGAATATTAATAGTTTCCCTTCCATGTGTTAGCAAAGGAAATGTTGTGTGACGCCACTTACATGTGAAACGGAATATTGTAGCCCCTGTGATTGAATTTAAGGAAGATACGGAAAGGGTATTTTAAATGTTCATGACTGTTTCACCCTACAGATAAGACAACCGTGACGATAATCTCACGCAGGTCCCTTTGAACAATCATTGCTGTCGCGATAAGAGAAACAAACACCTTCGGGCATTCTGAACTTGAAACCTTTGACTCCATTGGTTTTTGCCAGTTGTTATGGTGGAGCACGAGAGTTGCTAGATGCAGTAATACTTGGTATATAACTCTGTGCGAGTCACAACACATTAAACTTTACCAGAATTCAGCAAATGCCGGCAGGATGTATTATATGCCCGGCAATTGGCACCAAATGAGGCCAATTCCATGACAGTGTCGAAATGTGTAGTCAACTTCCCAGTCATATTCTCATGGGATGCTCCTACATGTATATAGTTTGAAAGCGATTCCAAACAGCGATAAACTGATTCAGATTCGGAGGTTATGTTTTCTTCGGTTACTGGCATATATTACCAAAGTTACCACCTCACATCCACAATGAAAAAAGGCTTTTTCTTGTGAGTGTTCAGCTGTGAAAAATCAATGCAACCATGTTGCATTTCTGATATTGTTAGGGTACAAAGTTCGAAACTTGAAAGGCATTTGGTATAATAGCGAGAAAACGACTGCATCAGTCATAGTCTTCTTCACCACGCCAGTTAATTTAGTACTAAATTCTTCTATGATATGATCTGGCAGGAGAAGGTTTGATACAAATTAAGTTTGTGGCATTTGGATTCGAAGATGGTGCTGGCTCCTCAACGGCAGTTAGTGGGCTTCATCTCCCATAATGGCATCCTCTATCTCTCTCAAAACATTACGTTTTGCTGACATGTGGTAACTAATAAAGCAGACAATTCGTAGAAGTCCTCCCCCCCCAAAAAAAAAAGTGAATAATAAGCTAACCCAACCCCAATCAAGGGAAGCAAATGAATGTAATATGTTACTCAAATTTCTGGTGTGTAATTATGATGTCACAGAACTGTTTTTTTAAAAAAAAGCAGAAATAAAGAGGGCAATTTTCACTCTGAAGAACAAACAATGAAATACACACTGCTATTCATACAGTGAGGGGCAAAGCGATCGCAAATAAGCATCCCCGCTAGTACTAGAAACATAGCCCTTTGATCACATATAAAATTATATGGAAATAAAGAAATCGAGGTTGTAAAATGCGCTAGACAAACTTGAAGAATTAAAAAAATGAAGCTACAACACTAATGCAGAGAAGCAATGGGAGCATAAGAAGTCATGAAATAAAAACTGTGAACGGTGAGAGTTCGTGGAACCAAGCCAGTTGCAGCAACAAACACAGAACGAAATAACAGATAACTGGCTTCTAATTGAGAGAGAATTATTTTGCGAAGCTGGCTTGTATTAGTGTTGCATTAAGCACATAATATGAAAAAGAATAGATCATGAAACGTCCCTTTGTATACTGTATTGTAAGTGTATATCGGTTCATTTTATCTCAGGGTCTGGGGATTGGGGCATCATTAAAAGAAAACTGACGGTAGGGATTACTATTTACACGAAGGCAATGGTATATATGCTGCTGACATCTTGACTTCAAATAGAGCAAGTCGTGTAAAAACATAGAGTACACACTTTCATGTTCAGCAATGCTGAGGGGAAAATAAAATAATCATGGTGGTGACAAATTCAAATACAGGGATAACAGACGTGTCTCGTTAATCAGAAATTCACGTACCTGAAAAAGTGATAGAATTATGAGGTACATTTGCTTAAGCGCCATAAATGTAGAACATCATCCATTCTTGGAGCTGATACACGTATTTACGAGTTATCGCGTTCAATTTACTATAGTCCATGCAAAGCCTAAAAGTTCAATCTATTTTAGTTACCAAAAGGATACCCCTAACTAATAAAATGTCATTAGCTTCTATTACAATATTCGGCAAGCATTCGGTCGATCAATTTTTCCATATATTCCTTTTAGATAATGCTAAGTTATGATGAGAGATTGTATAGTTAACTGTCAATAGTATCTATCACATATTTCTCTTTATCGGTTCACTCTAACTTACCTTCAGGTCCTACATAAACAGCAGCGTACGAAGATAGAAGTTTCAGTGACGAACGCTTTCGTTCGACTGCAACCTTTTCAGGCATTCCGTCTACAAAGGTTTAAGACCATTGGAACCCTTAGGGGGATTTCATTATGTACTAGTTTCTATGAGTTAGACTGAGTACTTCAAGACCTCTGTACATAATGTAATCATCGAGATTTTATGATGGCGAAACTGAACTGGAAATGCTAGTCGCATCAAAACATTACAATAATCTACAGCGGACTACATTATTTTGTTGTGGTCTATTTCTAAACTAGCATTTATACGTTGTTACACTTTTTATACAGGCCTGAATCTTTATTCAAGAGCAGCTTTAATAAAGTCATATTCCACAATTTTTGATTGGTTCAGTCACCCAGTAGTCGTTGTTCTACCCATTTTCATCTCAATGCGAAATATTGGGCCTTTTCACAAATATTCCAACTATTCCAATACACAAATTGCTCAAACTTAGCTACGAAATCCTGCCATTGTATGCTGTTGCCATTGAAGTTTGTCCTGGTTTACAAGCACCTGCCATTCCATGTTGTTGTAATTGAAATTTTGAAAGGGTATAAATATTTACATAAGTATTTAAAGCAGCAGTTTGAGTCAGTATAAAATTGGGTCAAAAATTGTGCCACCAGGAGAATAAATCCTTCTTAATATAGTTTCAGAAACATAGGGATCCTATTGAGCTATAGCTCTGCCCTATTTATCATCAAACCATGTGTGAACATTTGCCAGGGCTAGAAAGGGACGAGGTAGAGTTAGCGATAAAGTAAGAACAAGAAATAGTGCGATGAGAAGGTGAGGAGTCAAGAGCAGCCACCAACAAACAGAGGAGAGGAGGCGTTACATATGATGCATTAATACTTCGGTGAATAGCAGCAAAGAATTGATTATGATATGCACAGTTAGATATTAAGTTTACATTTTTATAAAAGAATCAAACAATACTCGTCACCTGAAACTAAAATATAATAAGTAGAATATCAAAATCTACAATAAAATTTTGCTTCACATTTGTTTCAGGTAATGTATAGTTACAGAATATGCATTCCTGGTAATTATTAATTGTAGAATATGCATGTTCAATAATTCACAGAAATGTACCACTGAAACTTTCTTATCTTGGTAATAAATGACACATACTGCAGGCAGTTAATATTCACTTTTCAATGATATCACATGCTTTGTAGAGTAACTTCTTTTCATATTTGCATTTTATGATGATATTTCACTCTAGTAGTGATAATTAAAAATTGAATAATTCCCTTCTTTATCATGTATTTTCTCTTCTCATTTAAAATATTTTTTCCAACAGTGACACTTATTTGCTGTGGTTATCCTTGAGAACAAATTGAGTTGCTATTGCCTGTAAATACTATAAATTTACAGCACCTTTTTTCCATGTTCACAATGCTTGTGGCAAATATTTTGCATGTTATCCCAACATATGGGCACTTTGTGAAAGGTTTGTCTATATTTGACAGGCAGCAAATGGAAGGATGCCAGTGGAGCAAGTGAAAGACACCCTGCTGCAGATGGTGAAGCATCGCCAAGTCTAAATTTAAACATCATTGAACAAGTTAAGTGCCGCGAAGAGTGTTACTACCTCCAGATTAATCTCCATATTCACACTGGTGTGTAAGCTGCAGCTGCCAACAGAGGCAGAAAGTTGTCGTTTTTGCAGTTGCATCTACACTCTGCTATTGCTGATCATGTAATCAGCTCACCAGCCCATCACAACTCGATGTACATGAATAAATATTTATAAATATTAGAAGTTCAAAACATTGGTGCATACCTTAGTTTCTCTAAGATCATCTCATCACTTATTAAGAGGAGGCATGCATCATGCATCCCATTGCCTCATTTCAACTGTAAACAGTTCATCGCGTCATCATTCTTGTGAATTCACATGTGATAGCCCAAACTGTTCCCAAAGTGGTACTCTCAAAATGCGCCTGGCACCATAATTTGAAATCGGCCACTTTCATGCAGAAATCCCTGCTCTTGTTTTTACTTCATTTTTCATTAGATTTGAAAAATTGAATGATGAAATATGTAAGAGTTTACGAGTCATAAGCCAGTAATAATAGCATTGTTATTGCTTACTTTTATCTTGTTTCTTTTTTTTTCAAATGGAAAATGACTGCAATGACAACTGAAAAAGAGTCTGACAGTCCCTCCAGGCTTTGGCATTATGTTCTTACATCATAGGATCGTACAGATAAAAAGTCTAATTGATGAGCAGAACTCTAGCATGCTGTATAGTGTTGATGATAAAGACCTTCATCGTGACATTATTTCCTTTAACTCAAGTCCATATATTGTTGTACGTTTTTGTACAATCTATGGTGAAACTGTAGCAGTCAATAATATGTTAATTCAAGCCTCTTATCTCCAAATGATTTCCAATTGCAGGCTTAAAGTGATAAGTTTTCCCCTCATTCGTCATTCACCAGCTTGAATAACTTAAGCGTATGCTAAGTATATTTGGAAATAACCGAATCGTTTTGATTCTTTTCTATAGCGTCAACTAAATGTGTCTGTTATAATTTATGTTAACTTTAAGTATAATTTACACATGGGGTTATCCTATTAGAACAATGACATCGTTTTTGCTAAAATGCATTCTGTTTTCCAATCTGTCCAACAAGTGTTCTCTCTCTCTCTCTCTCTCTCTCTCTCTCTGAAATTCATCCGTCATAATTGAAATGAAAAACTATTGATGAATAATCAGTTCGTTCATATTTCATAATTAAATGACCACAACTCTTGTATGCAGTGTAATAGATATTTAGTACCAACAAGAATAATCAAATACGTCCTCTGTGCTGGTTTTTTGAGAGATAATGGGACATACATGCAATCTATCCTAATACATTTTTTAACAGCCAAACATTCTTTGGCAGGACATAAAGTTTTGGTGCTTGCTGAGGCAGTTCTTGCCCTGGCCTAGGCGGATATCCGAGATGTGCTGATCTTGCCCGAAGATTAGATGAGGATGGCAAATGGTCGTGCAGTATGTTGAAAGTCAGCGCTGTAGCAGGACCGTCAATTAGTGGGGTGTGTATGAGTGGTTATCCCCAGCTGCTGTGTGCGGTGGATCAAGGACAACAACCATTACGCGTTTGGTCAATATAGTGACTATACACACTCCAGACCTGCCTTGTTTTTGCGCAAGACAAGGTTCGTTGCAATAGTGGCTCAAAGTGTATGAAGAATAGGAACCCGATGTTTTTCGATTCTTGGTTCCAACATTGTCCCTCTTATTTCCTCCACTTTCACTGGGTTTACGGTTTATCGACCACCCATCTTCTTGTAAGATGTGCGGTACATAATGAATAAGAACCAAACAAAAATATTTTAAAAAGACTGATTTGCTATCCTAATCCAGTACGTTTTGACCTCAAAGGTTGCTAAGTATTTGTTAAATATATAGATTTTTAAGTTCCTGTACGTGTATTACTTAGACTAAACCATTGGTAAAAATGATTAAACCTGATATTGTACGGAATTATGGAATGAATTTGCATGTGGGATGAAATGAGCTACTTTGCATGTGGGATGAAGGGAGTGACTTTGTTTGTGGCATGAAGGGAGTGACTTTATTTGTGGGATGAAGGGAGTGACTTTGTATGTGGAATGAAGGGAGTGACTTTGTATGTGGAATGAAGGGAGTGACTTTGTATGTGGGATAAAGGGAGTGATTTTACATGTGGGATGAAGAGGGTGACTTTGGATGTGGGATGAAGGGAGTGACTTTCTATGTGGGATAAAGGGAGTGATTTTACATGTGGGATGAAGAGGGTGACTTTGGATGTGGGATGAAGGGAGTGACTTTCTATGTGGGATAAAGGGAGTGATTTTACATGTGGGATGAAGAGGGTGACTTTGGATGTGGAATGAAGGGAGTGACTTTGTATGTGGGATGAAGGGAGTGACTTTGTATGTGGGATAAAGGGAGTGATTTTACATGTGGGATGAAGAGGGTGACTTTGGATGTGGGATGAAGGGAGTGACTTTCTATGTGGGATAAAGGGAGTGATTTTACATGTGGGATGAAGAGGGTGACTTTGGATGTGGGATGAAGGGAGTGACTTTCTATGTGGGATAAAGGGAGTGATTTTACATGTGGGATGAAGAGGGTGACTTTGGATGTGGGATGAAGGGAGTGACTTTGGATGTGGGATGAATGGAGTGCAGAGGTATTTGAATTTTAAATAGTAATGACGAGGGTTGGTGATGTTGTTGGATAACTATCAAAATTATCATTCCAAAGTTTTGTGACTTGTGAGTCTGCATAAAAGTTTTACAGATCCTTATTTCTTTGTTGAAGTAGGTGTTGTTAAACCAAGTAATACCTAGGTCTCACCAAAATCAGATGAAATACCACAAAGAGTAGCCACATTTAACCTGATTAGGCTCGTGCAGGTGTCAGATTATACGTTCATGCCAATAATAGTCTTTCTCATTTTCATGTATGTTATAGTTTTCTCTGAACATGAACACTGAATAATATATATATATATTCTACCTATTTATATTTGTTTGCAGTCAGTTTGAGTCTAAACCAAGATAATTGATCATTTGTTTATTATTTGGATGGCTTTGTATCTTTTAGCATTTTCTGATCATGATAACACTCACAAAACTTAACCCTGCGTGTTCAAAAGCAGTGGCCTCTCAACGTGGATTTTATGGTTGAAGGCTGGCATAAAATTCTTTACCTGTGAGTGTGCAAAGCATTTGTCAGTATACATCGAAACGTGTTGTTTTTAATGTCTCCAGTTCGGAACTACTACTGTATAAAATAGATATGAAAATTTCCTTTGAGTCACAAGTGTTTCTCCATTTAGCGGATTTTTATGATAACACAATAAAGGATATTAACGCTTGTACATGGGGGTCCATCAGTGTAAAATACAATTGCTTTGAAATTTAATAAGCCACTTTTGCTTCCAACTCATGTACCTACAGTCAAAGAAAGAAAGAATTGCGGAATTTGATATGGTTGGGCATGAGTAACCAGGATGTGTTATGTAGTTTTCTTCAGTGGAGCACATTTGCTACTTTTTCTTCCATGTGTTTTTTTTTTTTTTCATATGATAGAATGAACTATCTGTTTAAATGCATTCAGTCTTCTCATTACATGTATTAGCACGGTAAATTAAATACAGCAGCAGGGATGGTGAACAGACTATTTTTTAGGAGGGTTATTTAGCAAAAATAAAGCTTCCTACGAATATGAAAATATTAACACCAATAACCCTAAACCGAGACCTCTAACCGACCAGGACCTCTAACCTGGTTATTTACCGACCCGGAACAATAACTGTTGGTCGTCCTCTCTCTGCTGCCGTGTGTGGTAAAATAAAGTAACGGTCAGGTGGCGTAATTAAATCATCATTATATCAATAATAACGCTAACCATGGAACCTCCTAGAGCTAAACTAGCTCGATAGCGACTAGAAGCAATTAAGAAATATCTTCCCGTCCGTGATTCTGTCAAGCAAGAACTACAAGCACGTCAGGAGTCTCTTGTGGAATTTACAGAAAGTGCAGACCAGTTATTTGAACCAATTGTCGAACCAACAAAGAAATTGTTAAAACAGCTAAGGCAGCGCAAAAACTCTTGAGACATTGCCTGTTGATAATGTTGGTCGTCTTCAAGCAACTTGACCGCCACCCCGGCAACCTCCTCAACAACAACCTTTAGTTCAACCACAGCCTCCTCAACCACACCCTGAAGTTCAACCACAACCTCCTCAACCATAACCTTAAGATCAAGCATCGTCTGCTCCAAAAGTTAGAACCAACACTTCAGATAAATTTGCACCTGAAAGTATTGCCGCTATCAATGATTGAAGTCAATTAATTAATATTGCCGCGTTTGGATATCGTGATAGAGATAGGTATGTAAAACCCGAATATGTTAAAACTCTGAAATCTGCCGATTGGGTTAAGGATGCATAGGATGGATAGACTACAAATTTTCATTGGCGGAAGACGAGCCGGTAATAATTCCCCAGAAATCATTAATGAAGCAGCTGCTATTTGTCAGAGATTATTTACAGACTGTATCATGGATATTAATGTTTATCGGTCACTCATTGATGAAATCGTTTATGATTGCCGCAGTGATTGTGGGTATGCAATTAGATCAGTGGCAAGAAAAAAAGATGATCATACAAAATACTCACCGTGGACCTGTAATGGTCAGGGTGATAAGTTCGCGATTGCCTACATATAAAGCGATCTACTGGGATGGACTCGGCGATGTTGTTCAGGGTCTTTTCAGCAGGATAGCCCCGAAAGCAATACCAACTGCAAAGCAACTGAGAATGAAAGCTATTGACGTTGTTCGTGATAAAGTTATTGGTGCTGTTGGTGATGTTGCCGGTAAAGCATTCTCAGCAATCAGGGATAGACTGGCACGATTGATACGAAGATCGCCAGCGGTCCAACCTCAGCTAGTAAAATTGCCCAGCACTGACGTTATGCCTGCAGGTGTCAGTAAATAATAAATCAAGCTGCAAATCAAAAAATAGCAGTGTTGGCTGGCTTACACCTGTCAAAAAATGCAAAACAAATATAACTGCTAGTCTAATAGAAGGAAGTGGTCTTCGTGTTAGACGATAATGAATTAATAATAAAGATGTTTAAACGTGTATCTGATCCAGCAGTTGACACGGATGCCCCAGTTCTCAAGGATGCAAGTTCAGGATACAAGTAAATATTTGCTGCCCACTGAGATCGAAGATAGACTTTTGAAAGCAGATGATACAGCATATGGAATTGGTGATCAAGTTGGTTTTGTCAACAACGGAGTTATGGCGATGTTTAACAGTGCAACGTATATGATCGACAGAAGAAATATTGAATCAATTCAGAACGACGTCATCGTTGCCACGACGATAATTGGCCTAGCGAGATAGAGCGATGATTACTCGAGATCAGTTGGGTCCATCAATAATGTTTGGAAAGGATACAACTAATCATCGAGAAAGCAGAAACGTAAGAATGAATGACGCTGGAACCGAAGTTGCATCAAGGAATGAAAACTTTAACTTGGGATTCGCATCATGTCGAACATGTTAAACGGCGATGAAGAATTTTCATGTGTGATTCCACTATCACATATATTTGGATTCTGTATAAATGTTGAAAAAGTTATATTTGGCGCTAAGCACACCGTGGTACATATTAGAAAAAACACCGACGTTTGCAGTTGATACAGGTAAAGTAATGCTAACAAAACTTTTGTTGTGGATGCCAACAATGACTCAATCACTGGCTTAAGAACAACGGTTGTTTTCCTTTATTAATTAAGGTAGTAAATCAACGTTTTCATGGTTGACGGTGCCCACAGACAGTACTCAAAGTAATGTTGCTGGATTATTCACATGGCAGATATCATCACAATAGGGAGTGTCAGCACCACGACAGATATTCATCGCGTTTCAGGAAAATGCCAGAGTAAATTCTCAAACACGAAATCCAATGGTGTTTGACACGCTTGGGGTTAGTGAAGTTTCTTTGAGGATAAATGGGCATCAAGAACCTTCTGAAGATATATTATTGAATTTTGAACACAGTCATGTTGCACGTGCTTATCATCGGTTGATGACATTTATGGGGCGTATTCAGAATGTAGATTCAGGTTTGCAGATATCTCAGCGGGATTTCACAACATTATATCCGATCTATTATTTCTCACTGGAACACTTGGATTTGTTCAGACAATCAGTCGTTGACATATACTTCCGAGCTCATGTAGCACGATCATCAGCTGCCATACCTGGTCCAGCAGCTATTCCTGGTTGTGATAGAGCAATCGCGGTTATACTCTCGGACAAAACAATGCTGCTTGAAGGTGTTGGTGGACGAATGAGAGTCACTGATGCTCCAGTGGAAAACATGCAACTGGATCACTCGTGATCAGTAATTAAATCGCTCATGATATTATAACGTCATATCATCATGTTAATGTTACTCTGACTCCTGGTCAGATTAAAAAGCTGCAATCAGCATTAAAAAGAATTCCGGAAAGAAAATATTGCTGAAATCAGCACAGATCGCAAGCAATCCGAAGGGCCCAAATAAACTATCACTGACAGTCACTTCATTGATGCAAAACGATCGGCGACTGGTGTTAGACTTAATCTTTCTGAGGGTGCCATTAAAGACATTGCCAAGATTGGTGATATATTTCCACTTCTTGCATCTATACCAGCGTTTATAGCTGCTGAAGCCCCAGCCGTTGCAAAGCACCTGCATTTGGTACTGTTGGAACTGCTGCTGGGATGACATTAAAGAAAGCCACAGATCACGGAATAAAGACTTCCAAAAAAGGGACTTCCGAAAATGAAAGGGGTCTAAGACTGCCAGGAACCCCTCATTCATGGTACGGTCAAGGTCTAAGACTGCCCGGGACACTTCGCTAAACATGCTTCCCATGTCCAAATTTGATTTACTTGATGCTGCTAAAAAAGTAACCATCAAAAACTTCAGATGTGCTTTTATGCTTGATCAATTACCAAAACAACCAAACATCATTAATCTCGATGGACGTTCTGGTACAGGTACTCTCTTTGGGTTGCCTATGCGATTGATCCACGTGGAGTTGTTTATTCTGATTCGTATGGACTGGCGCAACCGAAGGAATTTTTAAAATATGTGAGCGGAATGCATAGCACTCCCGTCTGGTATTCAACGTTACCAACACAGACAATAACTGATCCGCCAATATGTGGCCTTGAAGTACTCGCTGTGCTCGATGCTGTGTCAACATCTTCAGGGTCATCGCTTCATAAAGTCGTGCATGCGTATACCACCAGACAAGATCATCTAACATTTTAAACTGGTCTTAGTGTAATATGCAATGGTAGATATTTACGGAAGATCTGCGAAAAGCAAGCCCCAAGGAGACTTATCCAAATATGCAACCCTTAACGAGGTCAAGAATGAACTCGCTGGTCTTTTGCGTCTCGCAGATGTGGACCAAAATGAAGTTGTTGTTTTTCACGATATACAAGGACTGTTAAAGACTAGCAATATCCCGTTGACAGATATTATTCTGCGGGTTCCAGGTGCGACCGAAAATAACTTAGTTGTGTTTGCTAAAAACGGTAAAATTAAAAATCGGAGGAATCAATTCTAACCCTCTTGGGAGAGATTACTGGACGCATCAGAAGAATTGGAGATATTATGTATGGTGATTTCAACATGAACAGAAATACAATTACCATCGTAAAAGAATCCAAATCAGACGATGATGTGGCAACAAAAATATGTTGACAGCAACAACGCAACGATCAGAACTGAGATCAGTAAATACTTTGCTATTTGTTTACGATCCACTAGTGATATGGACACCACTCAATAAATACATTTAACATACAGCTGAGGTTACCGGTATGTACAGGTTATCAGTAATCGGCGTTACAAAATTTTCAATATCTACTACAACTTCACGGAGTTATCCAGCTAACAGATGTTGTGGATCTATGTTAGTGACATTGGAGCAAAACGACGAGGAAATATTCGTGGTGGAACCCGAAGAAAAAGACTTAGACGTGTTGTAGTTTTGGTGTATTGAATTCGTCGCCACCATACCACTATTTAGAGTGTTCCTATTACTAATAGTAATCTACATAATGAACTCCTCAACTGACGTTCAACCTTCCAGATACTAGCAAGTGTGTTTGTGGCATACTCAGCTGAAAAATATCATTGATGTGCATACAGTAAAAATAAAATAAAACGTGTCCTTGTTACTGACATATTTGTATACTCTGTATCCGCGATAGTCGCCGGAACAGTAACGGTCATCGGCGCATTATCAGCCACACACATAATAGCATCAGTAATACGAATTGATGTTGCCTTTATAACCGACGTTGCTGGTATTCTTAATATCATCACAAAAAAACTATCTACGTACGCGGCTAATAAATTAAACGAATATACAACGTTGCTATCAGCGGCAACACGCAGATACACCAAATAATCATCGTAGATATCATCAGGTCTCAGCGATGGAATTATATCAGATCAGGAATTCGAAGAAATGATTAAGATTTACTATGAAGCAGTTGGAAATCCAAACCCCGTTGTCTCCGACAAGGACACTGTCAAGGACAAAGACAGAGATTTAATTCTCCCTTGATTTAAATAATAATGTCGCAAAATCAAACACTGCGATTGCTAGAACAAATCGTCACTAATACAACACTACCAACAACCACGATGATATCAGCAAACTCAACCAAACCTGAGTTTGACGTTATCTTTCCAACGATGATTCCAGCCAAAGAAATAGAACTAGCACAATTGCGAGTATATCACATCTGGCCAAATATTAGATCAAAGTCTTTCGTTGGGCTGCAAGCAAATAATTCACTGGTATCTACGTATAAGAACAAGCCTGATGGAACCCCCGATTGGCAAGTTGTGGGCATACCTACGGGCAGTTATCAAATCGAACAGATCAACGATGAGTTCCAGCTCAAAATCAAATCTATCACAGGAAAAGAATCCAAGATTGCTATTACGGTTCATGAGCTAACGTTATCAGCCGCTTTAGAAATATCAACGCCAGATTATACCGTCGATATATATCAGTCGTCGATCCGAACTGTGTTAGGTTGGCCTGGTCGACCACCAGTATATGAGGGACTACAATAGCTTAAACGATCTGATTATACCTCAGACAAACGAATATTTTACCCTTCGCTTCCAGAATATCGAAAAACTCATCCATGGAAATACATGGAAGCAGTTGACATTGACACCGGGCTTCAATTGGTTATGTTGAATTTGGCGGTAAAAGACTTCCTGCACTAGTAAGAATATTTATATGACACGCGTGAGGATAGAATTCCATTTATCGATGAACCGTGTATTAATTCATTCGATGAAGCCATCAAAAATGAACACCAAACTGTCTCCGCGAATTTACAGCGGCTATTTCAAAGCTACGTGCAGGAGCATCCAAACGAGAATCTGAAGAAGCAAATCATTGAAACGATACAACATCTAAATCAAGTTGCATCCGACCTCGAGCATGTGAATCATGTTATTATTGGAACAGTAGTCATCGATCAAAAAATTTCAGACACAAAAATACTTAAACCATTATTTCTTAAACACTATAAGGTAACCAGTGAAAATTTATCAAAATTCATAATACCAGGATTTAACACCGATGAACTGAAGAAAAAAAAAAACAGTTAACGATATTATCGATGAATATTTTCCAGCGATACTAGAATCATGGAGAAAAGTATCTTCTCCTCCGAATATTCTAACCGATAATAATAATCCAGACGGCGGTGGTCGTCATATATCACCAGGTGTTGTCAATATCACAAC
The DNA here is from genome assembly GCA_016617855.1 of Megalonaias nervosa. Classification (NCBI taxonomy): domain Eukaryota; kingdom Metazoa; phylum Mollusca; class Bivalvia; order Unionida; family Unionidae; genus Megalonaias; species Megalonaias nervosa. The sequence goes on along the minus strand of JAECUM010014970.1, from coordinate 31,018 downwards.
TACCATGTCTGTGAATCGGGTGTGTGATGCTATCGATGGCAGCTATCAAGTAGATCTTGAAAAATACAGTCAAGCACAGCAGGGATATACACATTTACTTCTCAAGCCCCGCCTGGATTTTTGATTGTGTTAGAACCTGTTAGTCCGGTTTGTCTATGATGTTATAATCCATTGCTGGTACGGATACATTTCAAATTTACTGACCAGCGCTGATACATTCTTGATTTGCGGGATGAATCCATCACAGCAAGTTTGTATGTGAGATCCTGACAGAGTCAACGAGTAAAAATAGACCAAAATCAGTTAAATTCGGAGGATTTTGCAAAATGAAAAACTTCTTTAATAATAAATAATCTGTTTCTGAGTCTGATGGCGGTTATGTCAGACAGGAAAAAATAATTATTTGTATGGTGCTATATAATGTACCAACACGCTAGAGTTTTTGCATACAACAAAGAGGGACTCGAAAGTGCCGTCAGAACAATCTTGACACTCCCCGCACACAGAAAAAGTTAGTGTTAATGTACTTATTGATGATTATGGCGATGTAAATTTTTTTGTTAACGCAGGAACGTCGGTCGCACATGCCCAAGTTGGCGAAAGCGACCTTAATCCAAATTAAGTAAGTAACTAACGCAGGAACTGTTTAAATGAGTTGCAACGAAAACATGTTATTACACTTATATTCGATAGAGATCAAATTCTGAATTACGCACATTCTTGTCATAAACGGTCCAAGCTACAGGAAATACTTTATGGGTTGTCCAAATATTAAAACTACCCAACTTTCCGAAAAAAAAATATTATAAACGCCGCTGACAATAGTCAAAACACGCGCTTGTTTACAATCCTTTACAACTTTCACTTTCACAATTCGATTGTTTACAATCGGACATGATTTTTTTTCAATTGTCTTACACGCGCATTCATATATTTGTTTCATATTAACGTGACAACTCTGATCTAAGTTTCACAATCACGTGTGAGAGTGGAACGAATTGCTCAACTTGTGTGTCATCGACACAAACTTGTGATTGTATCATTGCCTGCTGGATTAATTTAACAAACCTGTATATCTTCCTTCAGATTTTCGTTCTTACAGCGCTTCAAAATCATTTATGATTTTATTGAGGATCACGTTGATCAGAAAGTTTTGTATCAAGGTCATGTAATTTTTGAATTGCAGAAATAATCGCATCAATATTTTCGTAATTCATTATATAATAAATATATGTTTAAATATAAAAATGCATTACTAATTTTTGCGGAATGCATGGATGACACAATATATATAGTATTTACGGTATTACATACATACTTAATTCTAATGAATGGCAAAACACACAATCTTAATTCTATCTTAATTTGTATGCACGGCACAATACACACATACTTAATTCTAACGGACTGCACAACACACAACCTTAACTATAGTAGCATATTTACAGCATTAAGTTGTCTACAGCATTAAATACAAACGCAAGTTATTCACAGCATTAAGCTATTTACAGAATTATGTACAAATTCAAGCTATTTACAGCATTAAGTTGTCTACAGCATTATATACAAACGCAAGTTACTCACCGCATTAAACTATTTACTACATTATATATAAATTCAAGCTATTTACATGTCACGCTATTTGCAGCATTATTTACATATCAAGCTATTAACATATCGAGTAGTTACAGTATTATATACAAATTGAACTTACACCACCAGGGGGCCTTCTCTACGATCAACATATTCATGTCTATAACTGAAATTTTCTTGCACATTTCCGCCTTGAAAAATCAACCACGGGAGAGTGCAAAATAGCACCCACCACGATGCTGACATGGTGTGGAGGTGTACATGAATTTTCAATTATCTTTATATTCTTTGGTTTAATTTCGAGCTTTGGGGGAACCACCAATTATTATAAATGCGATTTATCGCAAACCGTTGACAAATTTGTCAGTCACGGGATTGTGGAAAGCTAATTCCGTATCGTTAGACCACTAGTCTTCTCTACTATCATATGTTTCAGAAATTTTTATAAACTCACCAATACTTGAAAATCCACAAATAGCTCACCTAAGGGGCGTGGTTTACCTTTTATCCATGTCTGTTTTTCTCTTTTCCCTGACTATTGTTCCTGATGAAGTCGGGGAAGAGGCAAGAAACCTGAAAAAGCAAGGAAAATGGTTTTTAAAAAAAACACACAAAAAATAATTTCATTTACAAGTGGAAGTCGTTATAAAATACAAGCGAGGTTACTCTTTAATCTCTTCAGAAGTGGAGGAAGCTTTACTTTATTTCAATAACGTTTTTCTGTTTTACTTCATCCTGAAATTCAGGAGTGAGATATTTAAGTATTATTCTTTTGTTTGAATTTCTTTGGAAATGTTGATCTGGTTATTTTATCTGCGACACGTTGTACCAAAGCTGGGAAAATACAGAAATGTTTGGCAGCTGCATGTTTCTATTGAAATTCTATTTCTTTCCATGTCTCTGTATTTATAGATCTAACTGCACTTAGAGATTTATTATATTTATTAGTATTTCCACGTTTACAGTTTTGACTCTGTGTAATAGCCTGAAGATTATTCAAAGAATTATCAAGCTTTTGGCCGTTAATGTGATCAATCACAAGACCTTATTCGATTAGACCATGAAACACTCATAAATTAATTTGTGACCTATATACCTTTCTTATCCAGCACCGAACATGGGATAACCAGCATTATTGACAAAACCGACTGTTTTTTTAGTTGATAGTGCCTAATTACACCAGTGCTAGATGCCTCCTAACGCTCAGCAAGTGTTCGATTAAATCGTTCAACAATTGCCTGATCACGATGAATGTCAGTATGTCCTCGTCTGATTTTAACGTTATGTTTCTTCATCAACGATGATACTACTCCAAGAAATTCTTTACCGGGATCAACTTGTAATAACCATGGCTATCGTAGGCCACCACGTTGGTAAATGCGCTCAAACGCAGATGCAACTTTAGATGCTGTCTTTGTTGATAATGGCTCCGCTTCTTTATATCTACTCGCAACATCAACGACAGTTAACGCGTATTTGTACGTGCGTGATTTTCGTCCACGTGTTTTAATGGTGTCGTGTGGTAAAAACAAAATATCTGCTTGATGAACTTCATTAGGAACGCTAACATCAAAATGCGCGTAATAAATTCTTTTAGGTGGACTTAGGAAGATTTGCCATATTGCCTGTCGTGCTAACCATGATGCAGCGACATTACGTGAAACTTTTGCTGCTTCGGCGAGTTTACTAATCGCTGCCTTACCTCTCCAGAATCCTCTCGGGGAATAATAAACAGATTCCATTATGATAGTTATATAATTAATTGCCAGTCCCTAGCACCAGTTTACCTTTCATAGCAGTTTTTACTAGAAAACTAGCTAATTTTTCTCTGAGAGATTTATTGGGTATAGAATTTAATGCGTGAATCAATTTCACATCTGCGAGATGTCGTTGTTGCAGATCGTTACTTTTATACGCGACATCATGAACGTAACACGATTGATCAATCTTATTTACTGGATACTCTCCTGGTTTTGGTTGATCTTGATCATCAAGTCGGATATCAAGACGAGTTCCAGGACCACAATAATTATATCCGGGTAAATGTTTCTCACCGGAATATTTAGCCCATGGAGTTCCTGGTAATTTTCCTAACGAAGCAGCGATATCACCCCCACCTGTCTTTGTTGGAATAACTTTATATTTCTTGGTGCCACATTTCACACACTTGCCTGTAAGTGCACGTCTTTTGTTTCTTGTTGTTATTGTCGTTAATTCAGTAGTATCGGTAGGTGCTCTGCATCGAACACAATATAGAATCATATTATTTATTATATGGATATAATTGACTTTTCTGCGACACGAAAACAAGAACCAGTAAAGCACCATCCAGCGCTTCCGAATTCTATCCGAATGATTATAATAGGCCCATCTGGAAGTGGAAAGACGCAATTACTGCTTAATCTAATAATGCGATGGCTGAAGTGGGATAAATTATATTTAATAGCGCCATCTGTAGATGATCAGCGACGTTACGAAGTACTTAAAGATTTTAATGAAAACGCAAAATTGTTGCATGAAGACAATGTCATAGACTTTATTACTGATATTGATGAAGCGCCATCCGTAGATGACCTAGATGGATTCATTAATAATTTAGTAGTGTATGATGATGTTATGCTGGACAAACAATCAAATCCAGCTAGAATATTTTCACGAGGTAGACATAAAAGCACAGACGTGATTTATGTTACACAGCGTTATACACAAATTCCAAAAGTGATCAGGGATAATTGTAACGTTTTAGTTGTATTTAATGGCGTAGATAATCATACGCTGCAGAATATTTATTATACTTCGTGTTCAGGCGACATGGACATGAACAAATTTCAAAATTTCTTTTCAAAAGCACAAGCTGCTCCCTTTGGTTTTCGTAACAATAAATTTACATGATCCGAGGTCAAGATATCGTAACGGACTTGATATAATTTTTGGATAAAAACCATAGCAGCAGGGAGGGTGGACGACAAAAAATTAAGTGACCAGTACGTGAAAAAAATCAGAAAAAATCTGGTCAATTAGAGAAGTTTTCATTATTAAGACAAAAACTTTTGTTTTACAGCCTTTCGTAGGAACCCTTAATTTAAAAAATAAGGTCTATATAATTAAGCCAAAAAGTTGTAGGGTCCACCCTCCCTGCTGCTGCCTAAAATATGCTGCAATTAGCTTTCCTTTGAAGATCAATTATTTGACATAAGGTCCTCTCCCGATTGATACGGTTGTAAACTCTATGTGCGCTGTGTCACTATACCATTGCGATGACTCGGTGAAATTCCACTGAAGCTTAACGTAGACCGTTTTAAGTTTCAGAGATGAAATAAGAAAATATCAGTGAACTTCCCAAGACCGTTTGGCTTGACTAAGCTAACTTCAATGTACAATTTATTTACATTAAGTTTCAATAAGTCTTCAAAATTCGCCACATTACAATATATATATATATATATATATATGAGGTCTCAGAAATGCTTAAAGTTTCGAAACTCAAGTTTGTATGTTTTTATAATGTGCGGAAATCGGGCCGTGATAGTTGCTAACTTACTCGGGAAAGAGTTAATGGTCAATCAGCTATCAAAACACATGCCTGTGAATGAGCAAGAGTTTCTTTGTCAGCGTAATTGATGTCAAAACTAGGCCTAGCTACTGATGGCTTGATGAATACATTTCGCTACAACCCAGTACCAGAATTAACCTGGCTAAGGCGAGGTGGCATTTCAAAAAAGTATGGTCAGTAAACTTACCTGGGCAAAAATCACAGGGCGAAGTAGTTTTCGCTTTCCCAAGATTACATTTTTAGGCGACTTAGTCGCCTACTTCCCATGGTAGCTTGACCCCTGGTCCATGTAACTTGTATTTATTCAGTTTCTTTTTCTCTTGCTAATTATTTAAATAACATGAAATATCCAGGAATCATTAGTATGATGTATGGAAAGTTCATTTGATTTCACCAAGTACAAACATTGTGGTCAATGTGTCCAAATCTATTCCTTTCACGCGCTGCTGGACATTGTCAATTCGAGAGCTGAGGTAGAACCAAATGTAGAGATGTTATGTCTGAAGGATATTTGGCAGATAGGATGAAAACTGATTGATGCAAACAAAGTTATGAATACACTATTTATAGTGTTTTCTCATTGTGTCTTGCTACAAAAAAATGCATGTATAAACATTGTAGACAGCATGTTAACAACCATACTGACAGAATTCACACACAGGCAGATTTGTGAATTAAGAAAATATATTGTTTTCAAGACAACATTTTCAATATTCGTGTATATCTTAAATCAAATCAGCATTGTATGACGCAATTGCTTACCAGTCTGTGTACCATTTTTAAGAGTATTTTACATATACTTTTTGTAAGGAAATTAAAGTTAAATTTGTGTCCTTAACCTAATTTTTGAAAATGGTGATTCGCCAGTCATATGCAGGAAAGAAATTTTAAAAAAATAATTGTAATAAACTCTTGTAGTGAACATGACGGTGTTATTTTCAAGCGCCAATCAGCAGCAAGTGAGTAGGAAGAAAAGATGCTTATTTAAACATGAGGCTCATTTGAGCATTCACGTCATCGGCGTTTATTTCCCTCAGCCCCGTTGTCTAATCATTAAGCAACACCCAGGAAATTATGATCTGAAACAAAGAGACCTCATTACGTGTTCAGAGCGATTCTTGTTAATGTAATACTAGGCACTGTCAGTACGGGAGATGAGAAGAAATAAAAATGTCGAAATATAATGTCTGAAAAGGCTCTGTTAGTAGCTACATTGTAAAATGAAAAATAATATAATGTATGTGTTGTTTCTAATGATGTCTAAAACGATAATGCGTTAATTCCGCATTTAATAATTGTCGACTGAGTGTCCACAAACAATACCCTGTGAATTTAAACATAGGGACCAATGCAAGTTGGAAAGAGGGCTTAAAGTTTGATATGATACAGCATTTGCAGAATGCCACAAGCGTAAGAAAAGGAGACACTATGCAAAATGCTGTCTGTCAAAATCAGCAGTTCGCAGAACAGAATCGAGAGCGGAACCTGGATTTCTAGGGACTATTAGCACAAAGAAGGGTCAGCCGTGGATAACGCATGTGAGACTGAACAACGCTTAACTTTTATTCAAGATTGATACTGGAGCTGATGTGACTGTACTTCCTGAGAGGGATCTACGAAACATCGGAGACCAAAATGTATCAAAGTCTGACCGAAAACTGTATGGACCTGGAAACTCTGAACTTAAAGTGCTCGGAAAATTTACATGTGGACTGGAATCGATCGATGCGTTCCGTGTAAAAGACATATTTGTTGTAAAGGGACTGAATCAGGCACTCTTGGGCAGGCCCGCGATTCAGGCTCTCAAGATTATTGAACAGGTAAATATATTCTCAGTAAATGCCTCGGATCAAAACTCAAAAAATGCATGCAAAATTCACGATAAATCTATAAATTTAGATAAGGATTATCGCGAGAAATTTCCAGATTTGTTTAAAGGTCTAAGTAAAACAAATTGGTTCTATAACATAACTCAGGACAAAAATGCCAAACCTTATGCCTTATCTACCCCGAGAAAGGTTTCTATCCCTTCACTGAATAAAGTTCAAGAGGAGTTGGATAGAATGGAAAAAAATGGGTGTTATTTCAAAAGTAGATGAGCCCACTGTGTAGTGCGCGGCAATGGTTGTCGTTCCGAAACCAAACGGTACGGTGAGAATTTGCGTGAATCTAACTAAACTGAATGAATCAGTTAAAAGAGAGAACCACCTACTACCATCAGTTGAAGAATCCCTTTCAAAACTAGCAGGTGCAAAGTTTTTCACCAAACTTGATGCAAACTCAGGCTTTTGGCAGATAAACCTGTCAGAAGATTCACGCCGCCTTACAACTTTCATTATCCCTTTTGGTAGGTTTTATTTTAATCGCCTTTCATTCTAAATCAGTTCAGCGCATGAATTTTTTCAGAAAAGGATGTCAGAAACTCTGGAGCGAAATGGGGGAACACTCTGTCACATGGACGATGTTCTTGTTTTTGGGGAAACGCAGAAACAGCATGACGAAAGACTAGAAATGGTCATGAAATCAATTCAAAAGGTCGGCGTCACTTTGAACGCTGAAAAGTGTGAATTTTCGAGACCATCCATTAGGTTTCTTGGGCATATTGTTGACGAAAATGGTTGCTGACCTGATCCGGAAAAAGTCAAAGTTATAACTGAAATGGAAACACCGAAATGCCTATCAGAGATAACACGATTTCTCTGTATGGCAAACCAGCTTGGCAAATTTAGTCCAAATTTGGCAGAAAAATCAAAACCATTACGTGAGCTTTTGAAAGGTAAAAACTCGTTGACTTGGGGTCCAGATGAAGAACAAGCTTTTAGAGATATCAAGTAAGAAATGATATCTTCACCAACTTTAGCACATTATGATCCAAATAGAGAACTAATTGTATCTGAAGATGCACCTTCATTTGGACTACGTGCTGTGCTACGGCAGAAGCACGGTAGCACTCGGAGACCGGTGGCGTTCGCATCGCGAGGTATGTCAGAAACTGAGCAACGCTATGCTCAAACAGAAAAAGAGGCCCTTGCAATCACTTGGGCATGTGAACGCTTCAGTAGCTATTTAATTGGGTCACAATTCCAACTTGAAACTGACCACTAAGGAGCACAAAAATCTTGGGAAATTTACCCTCTAGAATTCAACGCTTTAGAATGCGTTTGATGAGATTCAACTTTTGTATAGTCCATGTTGTTGGCAAAAATCTATTAACTGTTGATGCTCTGTCCAGAGCACCTTTAAGTTATCACTCTGAGAGTGACAGAGAATTTCAGGCTGAAACTTACGCCTATGTTGATTTCGTAGTTAGTAATTTGCCCGCATCAAATACTCGACTTGAACAAATAAAGTCTGAATATCGTAATGATTCGATTTGCAAACAATTTGTACAATTCTTTGAAAAGGAGTGACCAGAGAAATCCGCTATTGACGGAAAACTTCAATCGTACTGGGCAGATAGTGGATTTACAATTCAGAATGGGTTTTTAATGAAAGGTATACAATCCTGGTCGTACCAGAATCACTTACAAAAGAAGTTCTAGAGAGAATTCACGATGGTCACGAAGGCATGGTTAAATGCCGAGAACGCGCCAAAACGTCAGTTTGGTGGAAAGGACTCAGCACTCAGCTAGAACACTTGCTAAAGTCTTGCCAAAACTGCATCGAAAACTCAAGGGATCAAGCTGAACTAATGATACCAAATGAATTTCCAAGTCGACCTTGGCAAAGAGTCGCTTCAGACTTGTTTGAACTTAATGGACCAACATATTTCTTGGTGATTGATTATTTTTCACGATACATCTAAATAGTAAAATTGCAAGGCACAGGTTCAAAAGCAATTGTCAATCATCTCAAATCAATCTTTGCGCGACACTGTATATCAAAAGTATTAGGTTCAGATAATGGTCCGCAATACACACCCGCAATGCTCAAAGAATTTGCGACAAATTACGGATTCAGGCATATTACAAGTAGTCCAAAATATCCACAGAGTAATGGTCTCGCCGAAAGGGCTGTTCAAACAAATAAAAGAATGCTTAAAAAAGCAAACGATCCTTACATGCTCTTTTGACATATCGCACAACACCATTACCGAATGGATACAACCCTGCCGAATTATTGAAGGGAAGAAAGTTACAAACTACATTGCCAATGGCACCAAAACACTTACAACCGAAATGTCCGGATTTGATGAAACTGAAGAAATCGGAAAACTATCAAAGGCAAACTCAAAAGAGAAATTATGATCGTCGACATCGAGCCCGAAATATGAAAGAACTTCAGGTAGGGAATAAAGTATGGATTAAAGATCATGTTTCTTCAGGCGTTGTTAAATCTGAGGCATCTACACCTCGTTCATACATGGTAGTAACTGACGAGGGAGAGATACGGCGTAGCAGGAGAAATTTCATTCCCATGCCTACCTCACTATCGGAGCCTCTCAGAGTGATTATTTCAAACCCCGATACTTTGTCTGACTCAGATGAAAGCAGAGCAGTGTCAACCAGTAAAAATTGATATTTCATACGTTCGGGAAAATTATCGAAACAACCTGAGAGACTGAACTTGTAAAAATGAAGCTTTGGTAGCTTGTTTAGAAAATGCAGTCATCAGATCACGTTTCGTTTTAATGTTAACTTTCTCAGGAGGGGAGATGTAGTGTAAGCCTTAATCTAATTAGCTTTGAAATATCACTTGACAGTTAAAAAGTAATCAGATATTCCACACTGAATTAGAACTGCTATACACCAACAGCTGGTTTATGTCATACATTCACTAGGGTTTATGTTCCATGGGAAAAATACTTTCAAGGCAGCCTTTACTCCCCGTCCTAACTGTACTGATGTCTTGTATTTAATAAATAGTATAGAACGCCTTCTGCAGTTATTCTTCAAAAACAAATAATATTACAGGCTGTTGTCTGAAGTTCATTTTTAACATTTACAGAAGTTTCAGAACTGTCCCTTTGAATATTTGCAGATACATTCGATAGTGTAATAATGCCAATTTTGTTCTTCGATATTTACATCTATAAATATATTCTGAAGGGTATGTAGGTATGTTTTACAAAAAATCCATAACGGTTGGACAATTTGAGCAAGCGGTTGTTTCAACATGAGCAATCATAGTAGTGTCATTATGGTGGTTTAGGATTTTGATTAGTTTTCTAGATTTTCTGATTGGTTGTGGAGGTCCATAGTTGCTACTTTAGTGGATGATATTTTGACTCGGCCACTTGATAAATGCTTCTAATTGTCTTTACTGACAGAATAGATTACATCCCAGATGAACACACGCGTGTGTTCTAGTGTCTATGAGTCAGCGCCTTTCCATCGAAAGAAAGTTGGTCATTTCTGTGTGTTTACACCACGTTGTTCCATGTCGTCTGCAAACCTGTGCATCAGTGTTAACGCTACTACATCACAATAATCCAATATATAGATTGCTCTCGTGGTTTTACTAGATCCTTCTCCGCCAAGAAGATAACAAAGTTTACTACGCCCAAGTGGATCTTGTATCTGTGGCACAAATGGCATTGCCACTAGGTCATTAACCGTTCCATACTATTCTAACGGCGGATTGTAGGCAATTGATCATTGACCCGCTTGGATAGATTCTTGATTCCTCAATGACCATATGGAGTATTGGGCGTTGATGTTAATTTTGATTCACACGCGTGTTGATAAGCTTTAAGAAAACAACACAGTTTAATCAATGTGTAGAACACTAGAATAATTTCGAGCAGCGATAAATGTTTGAATCAATTGCGACGACAGTGGCTTTGCGGTGGAATCTTTTCCTCGAGAGTAAATTATTTCTAAATATGCGAGTATCAAGTTCTCAGTAGAATGTATTGATATTTAAAACCATCTCAGTATGTGTGTCATGAAAATTTCACACAATTATACTCGCGCGAGTAGTCTCGAACGAATAAATCTAACTCTCCCAGGTCTGTAATCAATCGTCGAGACAGACACATTCACTCATTTGCAGCTACGAAGCTAAATTTGACAATTATTTTTCATTCGATATTTTGCATCTGATATTTATTTCGGAGTTGCCTCATATAATGGTGTATGAAGCCAACATGTTATTACGGCGACAGGGTCAACAAGATAAATCAATACCCACACTACTAAAATAAAACGCAGCAACGCAATAGGGACCAATTCGCGATCAATTTACCGACGCGCATTAGATGACCTGTCGAAAACGTAAACTGTATGATTTGAGTAAATCTTGTAAAATCTTCCTCAGGAAGATATTCGTTGAATGAACCTCTGACAAGATTATGTGTAAGATGACAACACCGTGCAAAGTCCAATAAATCTGGCTGGGAAACAAGCAACTATGTCAATGCTTATGACATCATCGACGTCCAAAGATCTATATGATCGTATCCTCTGCAAAAAACGTTGGACATATTCAGGAAATGAATTTTGACGTTGTTTGCCAGGTATGTTTTGTCTTGCTATCATTAACGTGACTGATAATATTGTAACAGATATGTAGTTGAACATTAGTTGCGACAGCAATTAATTCATCGTGTACACGTGCTGGTCTAAAACATCTTTCAGACGGCAACACATATTGATTTATTCGCTCTGACTGAGGATCCCTCTCGAACAACCAGACAGACACAGGGCATATTAGTGTACTGTTGCTTTTTACCCTAGCATATTATTATTATTATTATTATTATTATTGGATTTTCCTTTGCATATTAGCATACGTTTTCCTTGCATATTCTTCTCCTTCTCATTATTATTATTATTATTAGTAGTAGTAGTAGTAGTAGTAGTAGTAGTAGTAGTATCATACTGTTACATGTAGATTTTCCTTGCATGTTGGTATATTGTTACTTTTCCCCAGGATACTGAAACACTGTTATTTCAATATGGTAAATATGACAACATAAATATCCATTGGGATTTCACTATTATCGCTTTTACAAATATTTCCTCTTACTGACTATCCAGCCTCAAAGTTGAAAATTGACTCTCTGAGAAATGAGAACAACTTTTAAAATATGAGATGCTTTATGTGTTCTGTATCTACATATTACTTTATTTCGACTGCTTTAAGCTACCAACATTGTGTCACCAACCCTCATTCTATATTTGCTTCTAAGAGAAACCTCCGTATGATAAAAGGAACACAACTAATGCATGACATTCAAGTAAAACCTGGCAACTTCGTTACCACCTACAGCAGTACAACTTGACAAGTTCAAGAGTTCATTGGTTGACAAACATGTCCCAGCAACCAAATGCAGAGTGTCAATTCAGAAGTGTTCTCCACATCGAGTGGGTTAAAAGCTCAGTATTTCCAATAGTGGCGGAGCCACGAGTGAAAATATTACGTTTTTCACTCATTACATGATGTATAGCCGTTATTCATTCATATCAAACAAAAATAATTATTTTTATTTTTCCCTCAAACGTATTGGCTAGTGGGTTTTCTTCGTCTGACCCGAGATCTCTTGTCCATATAACGTTATGGAATCAAAGTGTTGAGACCTCAGTGGTATATTATAAATAACTAACTCATATTAGATGATTTAATTATTCTTGAATCTGTCCATCTCTCCAAATTTTCTTCACAGCAGTTTAGCTACATGGTTTTCTGATATGTCGCTCCAGCCTTACGTTTTCTTCTTCTACTGTTTCCATAATTCCTCTCTCCATTACATATATCTCCCTCTATTATTTCTCAAGCACCTATATCTACTACATCACGTACCTACACCCACTTCCCTTACATACGGAATATGATTGTCTAACACTTACTAAATGAAGGACAGGTCCCACAGACCACACAAATACTAAATGATGCTGAACCAAAATTTAGGACGAATATGACCTAGTTACAAAGATTTGTCATGGTGCTGACCCACTAATTAAGAAGAATATGACCCAGTTGCCCAGCTTTGACATTGACTTCCTGAATACCTGAAATATGTCTTTTCAACTTCCCCTGATCTTGATATGTTTTCCAAGATCTCCCTCCCTATTTGTTGCCAATTTGAAAACTGATAATGGTAACTGTTGATTCCGTTATTTCGTGCACTACAATCCGTTTGGTCACACTATCAAGAGGTCCTGTACAACAGATTGAAGTAGTAAATTCCTTAGTGGATCCCGCGCGATGTCAGCGGTTTACAGTTTATGTTCTATTGTGATTTGTGATTATTCACACAGAAAATATAAACAGCTACATAATTTTCCCTCCCAGGTCAATGTAAAATATCACATTACAAAAATAATTCGCCCCTTATTGTAATACAATCCAGGTAGTCCCGTACGGGAGGCGGATATATTTGCAATTCGGCCACGTACGCATCTGAAAAGAGCTTCGAAGTTCAAGGCTATACTGTTGTGAACGTGTCACTGAAACTCTTTATCGTAATTAACTACAGTGAATTATAAGTTATTTTGTTTAGAGATTCAGTAGTTCACGGCCTAAGCAGCAGAGGGGGTGAACAGACCATTTTGCTTGAGACATTATTTTATAAAAAATAAGGTTCCTACGAAGGCTGAAAAAATAAGGTCAGTGACGTTAAACCACAACCTCTAACTGACGTGAGATTTCTTAGGGTTAGATTATCCCGTTACTTTATCTCTGACTAGCGTTTTTATTTGTTTCGTTTACGCGTTGGTCACTCAGTATTGGTCGTTCACCCCCTCTGCTGCTGTAATTTAAACGGCCATTATAAATATTATCAATAATGATTGGAGAACCACACTCAGCTAGATTAGCTCGAGAGCGACTACAGGAAATCAAAAAATATTTACCCGTCCGTGATTTAGTCAAACAACAACTACAAGCTCGTCAGGAGTCTCAAGTGGAACTTGCAGATGGTACAGAATAATTATTTAAACCGATTGTCGAACCAACAAAGAAAATTGTTACAGCAACTGAGGCAAAACAAAGAGCTCTTGAAACATTGCCTGTTGATATTACTGGCCATATTCAAGCAGCTCAACCACAACCACAACAACCTAAACCAGGAACTAAGATAATAGATAAATTTACGCCTGAAGGTATTGCTGCTATCAGGGATCCAAAAAAATTACTTGATATTGCCGCGTTTGGATATTACGAAAGACAAAAATATGTAAAACCAGAACATGTTAAATCTCTAAGCTCCGCCAATTGGATTAGGGATGTATATCGCATCTATAATGATATTCCAGAAATTAGACACGATGATGATATTAGAATTTTTAATAGATTTGATGATGCTGTACATAAATATATAGAAGAAAGAGCTAAACAAGTTAAACGACTATCACCATCACCAAGACGATTACCACAACAGTTATCATCATCACCACAACGATCACCACAACAATTACAATTTGAATCACCACGATCACCACAACAACAACTAATGGAACAAATAAAGCAAAAAAAAACTAGAACAGGATAAACATTTTGAAGAAATGATGAAACGATTTCAATCACCACGACAACCAGTTAGAACAACAGAGGAAGAAGATCAAGATCCTGGTGCAACTGGAAGTGGTTTAGGAAGTGACTTTATTACTTGTCCCAATAACGTCCTTGCTGATATTGATCGACTAGAAATTCTCATGTTGGAAAACGAGTTGGCAATAATTCCCCAGAAATCATTAATGAAGCAGCTGATATTTGTAAACGATTATTTACAGGTGGTGTTATGGATATTAATGTGTATCGGTCCCTTATTAATGAAATCGCCGATGATTATTACAGCGACTGAGTATGTAATTAGATGCAATTAGCGATAAAATCACTTAATAATAATATGATCGTACACACTCATAGACCAACCATAATAAGGGCAATAAATTCACGATTACCAGTATACAAAACGATCTACGGAGATGGAATAGGTGATGTTGTTCAAGGTCTATTTAGAGGGATAGCCCCAAAAGCAATACCGCTTGCAAAGCAATTAGGAATGAAAGCTATTGACGTTGTTCGTGAAAAAGCTATTGGCGCTGTTGGTGATGTTGCTAGCAAAGCATTCTCAGCAATCAAGGATAGACTAGCGCGATTAATACGCAGACCGCAAGCGGTCCGACTTCAACCAGTGAAACTAGCCAGCACTGAAGTGATGCCCGCAAATGTCAGTAAATAATAAATCAAGCTGCTAATCAAAAACTAGCGGAGTTGGCTACCAACACTAATGTTGGTTTAGAAAAAGAAAAAAATATAACCGCTAGTCTGATAGCAGGAAGTGCTCTTCGTGTTAGACGAAGACGATAATAATAAAGATGTTCAAGCGTATATCTGATCCCGCGTTTGACATGGATGCACCAGTTTTAAAAGATGAATCTGTGCGCTATTATCAGTATTATTCTTATGACGCAAGTGTACCTGACGAGCGTGGAAGAATTGAGATACAAATTCAGGATACAAGCAGATACTTCTTACTCGCTGAAGCATTTATCGAAGTATGTGCTCTAACGGCAGCAACAACAACACATTGTCACCCACCTCGAAGTGACGTTCCTTCGTCCTTTGATTCTAATATCTGGCTTGACGCCCCCTTGCGTCGCGGAGATTCTCCTGAGCCAATTTAGAAACCTCTTCCAGCTTGTTGCGCAGATCAACAACATATTGGTATGTTGCTCGCACTTGCTTGGATGCTTGTTCATCGGTCCATATCTGTTTTAATACAGCCATGGGTCCCCTGGCTGTCCTCCCATAGACTAATTCGAAAGGTGAAAAACCCAAACAAGCCTGCGGTACTTCTCGATACGCAAGAAATGTCGCGGGAAGGTATCGATCCCAATCCCTGGGTCGACCTTCACAGAGCTTCTTCAGAGCCTGTTTCATTGTTCCATTGAAACGCTCCACGAAACCATTGCACTGCGGGTGATACGGGGTAGTTGTCAGGTGTCTAATGGACAATAATCTGTTTTCCTCTTCCATCACCTGGCTCACAAACTGCGTCCCCTGCTCAGTTATTATCTCCTCAGGGACACCAACTCTCGACCAAACTCCTAACAAGGCCTCAGCCACTGTGACTGAGTCAATGGTTTTCAAGGCCACGGCCTGCGGGTACCGGGTGACGTAATCGACTATCGTTAGTATATAACGATTTCCGCTTTCTGCCGCCGGCTTTATCGGACCTACTAGGTCCATTGCCACCCTCGAGAAAGGTTCGTCAATCAGTGGGTTGGTTCCTAGTGGCACTGGGCAATGGTAAGTCTTAGGTGCCACCCGCTAACATTTGTCACACGACAAACAGAACCTCCGAACATCCCCGTACTCACCTGGCCAGTAGAATTCCCTCACTAACCTCTCTCTGGTCTTCGCCACGCCCATGTGGCTTCCAAGTAGACCCTCATGTGCCAGCCTAAGCACTTCTGCTTGCTTCTCTATAGGCATTTGTTTTCTCTTGCAGAAAAGCGTAGACTGACTAAAATGTTATGATGGAACATATTAAAACCAAGAATTTCGTGTGGGAATCACGCCCTATATTTAGCGTAACCAATCCGGATTAAATATATCTCCCGCCATTTATAACTAGGCGCTAAAATTGTAGTCTGTGTGACCTCGAGATTCCCAAATAACTGATTCTGGAAAATCTCAAATCTGAGAATTCCGATACAAGATCGAAAGTTAACCCTACCCATCTAGTCTGTCTGACTGTTAAATAAACGAACGCTTCATTAAGAATCACTCCTCTCATGACAGACATTACATATCCGTGCATTATGGTGATTTAACACGCCACGGTCCCCATAAATCTAATTAATCGTTCACCTGCCCAAATTAATGTGCTCTTCATAGATCGACAGAAATTTGCAGCCTTACATTAAGCTGGAAATACTTGTCATGTAATATTCGACAAAACTTTGCTCGTTAAGGTAAAAGCAGCATATATTTATGTATAAAGATCTAATAAAAACCAAGATACAAAAGCCAAATGGACTTGGTAGATATGAAACTTGGTCCAGGTAGCTAGGGTGTTCAATTCTTGTAAATCAGTGGTTCCCAAACTTTTTCGGGCCACCGCCCCCTTGGTTATCCTCAGCGTCCAAGCATTACAAGCATTATTCAACATTAGTGCCGGCCCCCCAGGTAATCTCTCCCCCCCCCCAGGGGGCGGTACTGCCTACGTTGGGAACCATTGGTGTAAATGAATGGTCCAACTCTTGTGTTTTGGCTAAACCTTGTACAAAGACATAAAACTGATTAATTTTAATTTTAAATTTCTACATAGAACTATTCCCACAAACCTGTTTTTCAAAACGATTAAGTAATAATGATAAATGCACCTTCTGCAATGAGGGAACAAATTGAGCACTTATTCTATGATTGTTCAGTAACTGAACATTTTTGAATTTATTTGTGGAATGGATCCAAACATATGAACCAAATGTTAAAATTACACGAAAAGATATCTTTATAGGAAATAAAAACTTTGATGATCTTGTCAACTTTCTAATCTTGCTTCTAAAATAAGTGATATACAGATTATTTTGTGCATCAAAAATCCTAAATCTGGCTTACAATAAAAGTAGTTTTATCATACAAAAGGCTGGAAAAATATGTCGCCAAAGTGAATAACAGAAATGATGAGTTTAAGAAAAAGTGGACCCTTTGGCCAACTTTTAAGTTTTGGTTTCATGTCTTAGTTTTACTTTACTTTCGCATCAAAGAAACAAACAGGCAATGTAAAACACCTTGGGGTTTTGTAAATGAGTGGTTTTTGTACGATATGTGTGAGTGTATGTGTTTGTGTGTGAATATGTGTGTGTATTGGATCTAAGTAAAGGAACATGAGTAAAGCTCAGGATGGAAAATAATCTTAATGTAATGTCCCATACACCTGGTCAGGTGGTGATTTAGGGTAACATGTAAAATCCTGGCAACTTATGTTCAATAATAAAACAAAAACCTACACTCCCCTCCCCCCCCAAAAAAAAAACAAAAAAAAACAACCGCAGTGTTCATGTCGTTCTAACTTTGCAATTCTACTTAATACATGTGTACATGTCAGCAGGAAAATTACACCAGCACATGTTTAGTTTCCAGACCCTGAATGATTATTTCTTTTGTTTTTATCCTGAGATGACCATATGAAAAAACAAGAGTTGCAAAGTACACGTACCTAGAACTTCAGCTAGAGAGAACAAGATGGTGTAGATGTTGAGATATTCAATAAAGGCACAATTCTCACTTACTGTCAAGGGTTACGTACATTTATTCAGCAGAGTATGATGTGTTTTCAAATTCTTTCTGTGCACATATCTAACATTCTGCAAATATTTAGAAGACAGAAAGAAAAGGAAAATAATTACTTTCATTTGTTTTCACAGTTTAGCATATCCTACAATGGACTTATGCAATGATAGAAGATGTTTCTTTTGAAAACATGGACTCACTTCTATTGTTTTCAGTCTATTTATGTATGTGATCCTATTGTGACACATTATCATACAACATGGCTGGTGATACCCAGCTCCACTTTGCAACTGCTACAATATTTAACTAAAGGAGGTAAATGGATGAAATAAATTTGTATCTGCAAAACATGTTTGCTTAGTACAACCATAAAATGAACATCAAATTATTTTAATGGAAAAGGAGGAATTCTGTCATCCAGTACTAAGGTAAAATTCTGTACTAAGGAAGGTAACAGTTTGGCAAAGCAGCTAGCACCATGGACTCGAAATTGACTGATTTTTAAAATTCTGATGGAGAGTAATTATTCCTGTTTTCATATTCTGTTGCTTTCCTTTTTTAAAAATTCATATTAATTATTTTGCTTGTAGACGATAATTGTATGTGTGACTTCCATTGTGGAAGTTCTTAGTTATCACTGATTTTGAAACCACAAATTCTTGAAATCAAACAAAATTTAGCACTCCCATTCACAGGTATCATCTTTGTTTTGTTGCTGTATAGAATTTATGGGGAAATTTCCATATGCAAATATAAGATGTTTAGAAACTACTATGTTTTGCTGTCATGATTTTCACATGATAGTGCTAATTGCTAAACATCTGAAATATTTGCAAAGTTAAGCTTTAACAACGTGTGCAAAACTGTGAATGTTGCAAAAATAAAAACATTTGGAAATTTCTTGAATATAGTCTGTTGATAAGTAATAATGAGTGTGTTAGTGGCTATAAGGTCCAAACTTCTTCCAGTTTCTATATTAAGAAGAAGGTGTGATGAGAGTACAGGTTACAAATAGAATATCTTTTAGGGTTTGGACCTAGACAAGGAAATCTGAGTCAAAGAGTTACATTATTTGTCTTCCTACGAGGCTATGCCAAGTGCAGAGACAAATAATGTACAACCGCGACTAGGAATTCATTGTTTTGGTACAAACACCGACATTATTTTTCTCACCCAATTTT
Source organism: Megalonaias nervosa (assembly GCA_016617855.1). Taxonomy (NCBI): domain Eukaryota; kingdom Metazoa; phylum Mollusca; class Bivalvia; order Unionida; family Unionidae; genus Megalonaias; species Megalonaias nervosa. Next base: position 11,506 of record JAECUM010014970.1, on the reverse strand, counting down.
TTCCTATCAGACTAAAACAACCGTTCATTTTTGCAATATAGTTAGCAGATTCAACACAAGTTGTATTAATGAGCTACTATCATTTCCTCACACTTTATATAAAGATCATGAGGTCTTGTACTCTTTTTTTAAATTAAAATATGACTAATTATCTAAGTAGAATCTAGCTATATATGCCACTCTTAGGAAAGAAAAGAAAATCAAGAAAAAAGTTATAATTGTCAAGTGTTGCAAGTATTGCACAACAAGCGGCTTGAAGAAACGTGATATTGTTTACATAAATACCGCCCATTAATATGAATATGTTAATGATGGCATTGGGTGACTTGTTGACCCTAGTTACACAAGTTCTACGCATGAGAAAATAGAAATATAGAAACATTTGATATTATTACTGTATTATCACATTTAATCCATGGAAGTCATATGAAATCAATAATAAGTAATTAATATATTTTATATGCTTAAATTTTAATTTCATCAGTTCTAATTTGGGAAAACATTTTACGGTAGGCAACAGTATGATAGGCCTACGAGGTACAGTTCTAATGAGGTGTGTAGTGACAGGAAATTTTTAATTCAAGACTTTCTTGGAAATTTACATTTTCTGTCCTAGAAATATGGCAAGTGTTGCTATCACTAGTACGATTATACGCTAAATAGAAATGTTGTGGAAGACCATATGGACTGATGAATGAACCACTCTGGATGGTAAATGCTTGAGTTTTCATTTGCAATCACATTATTATGTTTGATTCAACTGGGGTGGATTGTGGGAGTTTGAGAAAGTTAATAAAAACCAGTTGGACATAACACAGTGCCGGTTTCTAACTGCGTTGCAGTAGCTTTTGAGAGAGTTTGGATTAGTGCAGCCAGAGATGTGTATTGCCTGTGTGTCTGAAGCTCTATCAAATAGCTCGACATGTGTGTGTGTCAAAATGTTTAGTATTATGCGTTATCAAATTTGGCGAGACCTTAAGTTGCTCTATGAGTGGATTTATTTTTTTTATACATCTGTTGTTGAATTTTATAACAACTCCATCAGGCACAGCAAATGGCAGGAGGATTTTAATAAATTAAAGGGATATTTAAGAATGCACCAATTTTTAAGCTCCAGATTTTAAACAAACATTAAAAATGTCTGTTGATGCAAATGATGTAGCTTTTGGGAGCATATTAATTTAAAAAGACAAAACTGGTGTGGATCATCCAGTATGCTTTTTCTCTGAAACGTTAAACAATCAGCAAAGAAATTATTCCACTAAAGATAGAGAGTGTTTAGCTTTAATATTGGTGTGTTAAGTCAGTTTCCTCTCCAGTTATTTTATTCAGTTTTCGCAACGCCCTTATTTCATTACAAAAATGAAATCCGTGAATCAGAGATTGTTGGAATAGAGTTTTGATGTTGCAGGGGTAAAACTTGATATTAGGCACATCAAGGGGAGCGATAACCTGACAGCAGATGCACTTTTACGTGTATAGAAGTTCTAAATTGCTTTATTTGGTATATATTTGGTGTCATTCATAAGATATCTTCTTCTGTAATTTCATTATCATATTTATGCTTGACTAATACGTAAAAGAAAGTTTTATTGCATAAAGCTTTCTTTTTCGCTAGGACGGGAGATTAATGTATGCCTATTTTGTAATTTCCCTGTTCAGTTTTTATGCTCAAATATTTTCGTGACTATAGGATCTGGTGTAGCAATTGGTGTATAAGTTAATTGCAGGTGTTGAATTCATCTGGCAAATTGAGTAAATACAAGGTATCGTTGGCTTATAAAAGGAAAGTAGACATGAAAGGTTGTTTGTAAAGCTATAATAGATGTTTCTTTATAATGTAGGGTTCATTATATTTGCCCTTACATTTTCAGCTACGTACTGTTAAAGCCTATCAAATATCTTGTGGAATTTCTTACCAACCTGGATCCTTCTGTTGACATCATGCCCATCGAAAACGAGTCGGATTTCAGAATCTTCGTATCCAAAATGAATGCCATTCCATATCTGGTAAGTTCCCTACTGATAAGACATTTATAAAATTGAACTGGTAAATTGGAACGAATTAGAAATCAATTCGTTCCAAAAGGATTAATTTGAGTATACATCATTAGGTCAGCGTGGATTAGCATAATATTTTCATTGTTCTTTTGGCATTTGGCATGTACTTTAATTTCAAAATATAAAACAGTCTATAACATTAAAATCTATTAAAACTCTACACGATAAAATACACAACCGAAATTCCAAAACTTGTATCATATGAAGGAGAATTTAGAAAACAAAATGTAGATGCTGAAATTGTTATCTAATCACATACAAATAGCCTTTGGAAAAGCAAAGAACTTAAGAAATATACAAAAAGACATGGGACACATTAAATAAAACTCCATAAGAGTAGTTCTCATATTTTGAGAAATTATTAATTGGTTTTAAATTTTCTGTAAATGCTCAAATTGAAGAATAACTACAAATGAAATATAATATATAAATTGCAATATTTGTAAAACGTATAATCCTGATCTTGACGATCAAATAACAATAGATTTAAATTCATAAAGTAATTAAATCCATGTCAGCATAATTTAGCACCAGGACAAGATGGCATTGTTGTAGAACTTTTACTCAAAGTTTCATACTCTTGCTATCTTTGCTGTTCATCAACATTCTGCAGGATTGTAGTTTTCCAAAGAGTGACAAGAATTGATAAGTCCATAAACGAGGAGCCGCAGCTGATTTTAATAATTACCTTGCCTTCAATCTTCTTAATGCTTGTGAAAAAAAACATAAATAATATAATAACAAAATATGGTATGAATAGTAATTTATTTTTGAACATCAAGCAGGGTATTGAAATGGTTATAGTTTTATCTTGTATGATTGTGTCCTAAAATATGTCTGAAACAAAACAGCAACGGTGATATTGAGTTTTTGTCGACGTTTCTAACGTGTTGGCTTATTTACAACAGCATTTGCATTGGTGTATCTTGAATAAAAATGGATTACATGGTACGTTCTTTATCAAACACAAGCATATTTGTGCGAAATTTATAGTATGTGTGACGATGGGACACGGATTAGCATACTATTTTAACTACTGTTTTGGGATTCGTAAGGTATGTATGTTGAACACGACATTATTGACGAATATTTTCAATTCATACAAGCATGTAATTGTACTGTTATGCAAATACGTCCTTAGCTTGATGATGTTTGTGCAGATCACATTACAAATGTGACCAATAACATAATATTGCTACAGCAATGAGTCTCACGCCGACGGAATCAAACAACTGCACAAGCTTTGCTTGATAGTTCCTCTTTTCCCTATGTCCGTGGACCTCAAGACAAAAATCGCTGTCAACTGAAAGGTTCTTAAACGCGAAAATACTACGGTAATTATACTCTAATCGCCTAATGACCACACATCGCGAAACTCTAATTTCACATTTGCATGGTTTTTCTCTTGTTTCACATGTGTATGGCTTATTAGTAAGCATTTACCGAACTAATTTTAGTACTTCACACCATGCAATACAATTCATGACCCAAACACTTAAAATAAAGAATTATTCCTCTCTCGAATTACTAATCATATCTACCTGATATGTATGTTGTACTGCTTACAAATTATCATTATGTATAAATATCTTAATCCAGATTCGTGTTATAACATGTGGAAAGTTCTCAATGAAGTAGAGAGAATCATTTAGGCATCTAATATGTAACATCTTTTCTTTAAGTTCTGATTTGACCATAGATAGTTACAGCTATGTGTAGGAGATGAAAGTCTTTGTATTCAACTTTACGATATATTAATTTGCATTAATTTGCAGGATTTGCATTCACAAGAAAATCACAATAGTAAATAATCTTTGTTAAAAAGAGTATAAAAACCGATCTGCTTACAGAAAATCAACTAATGCCATTTAGAATTAAAGTTACATGTGCTAAACATAGATGGTCTAATGATTGTCTGGCTGTAGAAGGTCTCGTCATTGAGTGGCTATATGAGGTATAGTTATTGTCTGGCTGTAGAAGGTCTAGTCATTGTCTGGCTATAGAAGATCTAGTCAGAGTCTGGCTATAGAAGGTCTAGTCATTGTTTGGCTCTTAAAGGTCTAGTCATTGTCTGGCTATAGAAGGTCTAGTCATTGAGTGACTATAAAAGGTATAGTCATTGTCTGGCTGTAGAAGGTCTTATCATTGTCTGGCTATAGAAGATCTAGTCACTGAGTGCCTGTAGAAGGTCTAGTCATTGTCTTGCTTTAGATGGTCTATTCATTGAGTGGCTATAGATGGTCAAGTCATTGTCTTGCTGTAGAAGGTCTAGTCATTGTTTGGCTATAAATGGTCTAGTCATTGTCTGGCTATAGAAGGTCTAGTCATTGAGTGACTATAAAAGGTATAGTCATTGTCTGGCTGTAGAAGGTCTAATCATTGTCTGGCTATAGAAGATCTAGTCATTGAGTGCCTGTAGAAGGTCTAGTCATTGTCTTGCTTTAGATGGTCGATTCATTGAGTGGCTATAGATGGTCAAGTCATTGTCTTGCTGTAGAAGGTCTAGTCATTATCTAGCTGTAGATGTTCTAGTCATTGTCTGGCTGTAGAAGGTCTAGTCATTATCTAGCTGTTGATGGTCTAGTCATTGTCTGGCTATAGATGGTCTAGTCATTGTCTAGCTGTAGATGGTATTGTCATTGTCTGTTTATATAAGATCTAGTCATTGTCTGCCTATTGATAGTCTAGTCATTGTTTGGCTAAAGATGGTCTAGTCATTGTCTTGCTATAGAAGATCTAGTCATTGTCTGACTATAGATGGTCTAGTCATTGTCTGGCTGTAGATGGTCTAGTCATTGTCTGGCTGTTGAAGGTTTAGTCATTGCCTAGCTGTAGATGATCAAGTCGCTGTCTGGCTATAGATGGTGTTGTCATTGTCTGCCTATAGAAGTGGGAAACAGCAATTTAATAAAATGAAGAAAGATATTGTACATGCTGTTAATCCGGATGGCATTTATAAAACAGAAGATGAAATTAGTTTAGTTTTATTTATTTTTAGCTTATAAAGATTTAAGGACTCACTCTCTCTCTCTCTCTCTCTCTCTCTCTCTCTCCACAGATCTGTCCTTCCGTCCATCTATCTATCTGGCCACTGATCCATATTTAAATATATTCAATGTAAAACAATTGAATTTACACGTACACGGAGCAACACTCTAGCATTGTAAACTGTATCGATTTATAATCTTAGTACCAAAAGTAAAACATTGGCACACAAAAAGCTGCTCGAAGAAGATCTGCAGAAAAACAGCGTGAGAAACCCTATACACTATGCATAAGCACCTGACCTCAACAAAACTCTCAAGAGTGTTCATTTCCATTGGTCAGCATGATGGAAATGAATACGAGCCAACAACACTAAAAGGTCCTTTATACTGACTAATATCAAAGAAAATTGAATTTCAAGAATAATATAAATGTACATAAAATGATACAAAACGTACAATATATAAATTTAGTTTGTTAAAAGGAAAATAAATGTGTAAATGAGTAAATGAATGAATGGATTTATTAACATACTACCTAACACTCATGTCATGAATAAGGCTCGTATTCACAGACCTTTGACACGTTAATGTCTTTATAAAAAAGGAACTTCACTCACAAAGCGATTTAAGGACTCTTCAACGTGAATACCACACCACACAAAACACTCTGAGAGAGAGAGAGAGAGAGAGAGAGAGAGAGAGAGAGAGAGAGAGAGAGAGAGTATCTATTTGGTACCCACATCTACATGACGCTTTCGTTAATATTTGTGATAGGTATTATGGGAAATTTTGAGCGGCACCTGACACAACATAAATACAATTGCAGCTTGATCCATGGCCCCAAAATTTTACCAAGCAAGAAAGGTTTTAGAAAGTTAGCAGAGAGATCTGAAGAAATAGAGAAAGGAAACAAACTCAAAGCTCAGTCTGTCAGTGATAATGACATCAATATTATATTTGAACCCTAATTTTTGGTCGATATTTATAGGTCAGGAAATATTATTTTTCAAGAAACGATGAACTAGAGTCTCTCACATGGTTATCAAATGGGGACTGTGTTAGGAGGCTCTTTCGTACACAGAGGGTATGGGCATATGCAATACGCCTAGTGTACCCTATTCCATGTGGTTAGAAGTGACTACTGCAGGCACGATCCATGCAAGATGGTTGTTTAAGGGAGGCAACAATAATGGGAGGTTGCACTTTTCTTGAATTTCAAAGAATGTCCAATAGCCCTACAAAATATGTATATAGTCGCAGAAAATAATATGTATGTGTTAAATTGTTTTCGGTCAGCAAAAACGTTTCTTTCCTCATTTTTATTTGTGTGGTGATCGTAGGAACATTACCTATTCCTGAATTCAGATAAATTGTTCTAAAAATATAACAAGAAGTAATGACTTAGTCTTGAGGTACGCCTATGGTCAAACGAGCTCTGTATGAGATTTCAGTTGACATAATAGAATGCGTTTCACCACTGACATTAACGTTTTACCCACATATAAGTCAAATCAAACAGCAAACAAAGATTATGATCTGCCGTTGCATATTGCACCTGTAGATCATGGTCTATATTGTTTGTTCCACTGACTACTCCGAAAAAAGCTACACAGATCACGATCTGCCGGTGCATTATGCGACGGCAGATCTTGGTCTTTGCAGTTGGTAGTTGGACTAGCCTTATAAGCAAGTACATACGGTACTTAAGAATCAAGCCTGCATGTTATGAAGATCTTTCAATACAGGTGAATCATTCAATACAATTAATGCATGACGAAATAAGAAAGAACCACAACAAAAATATAGTTTCATATGTAAGTATATCCCTTACTTTTTCATTATGATTAATCGTTTCTCGTGTCATGATATATCATACTGATTACTGATACTATGCATAATTAAAATTAAGAAGTGCTCTTTATTATTTAGAAATTATCAGTGTTAGTTATGACTCATAAGACAGAGTTGTGCTTTTTGTTTAAATCTTAAAGCACTTTATATCAAAACAGCAAAAAATAAACATGTGATCTTGTTTAGCCCTGAGTGTGCGAGCTTATGTGTTTGCATATGTTATTGTTGTTATAGGGTGTAACGCCATTTTTCAGTACAAGATAGGCTATACATGGCTGCCAGTATAAATGGTGGAGGAAGAACCCTGGGAAACCCCGGAAAGAACCACCGACCCACGAGAAGCTACCGGCAATCTTTCTCACATACCCACATTGGCCGAGCCCGAGACTCGAACCGACGAAGACAGAGGTGAGATGGCAATGATCCGTAACGGTGAGAGCTTTAGACCACTCGGCCACTCGGGGCCCCTGTTTGCATACGTGATATCGATCATCTGCTTCTGGGACAGAGATTCCATATGAGATTAAATATGGACGCGTAAGACAGTCGCATAATTATAATCCACTAACACAGTCCCCATTTGATAACCATGTGAGAGACTCTAGTTCATCGTTTCTTGGAAAAATGATATTTCCTGACCTATAAATATCGACCAAAAATTAGGGTTCAAATATAATATTGATGTCATTATCACTGACAGACTGAGCTTTGAATTTGTTTCCTTTCTCTATTTCTTCAGATCTCTCTGCTAACTTTCTAAAACCTTTCTTGCTTGGTAAAATTTTGGGGCCATGGATCAAGCTGCAATTGTATTTATGTTGTGTCAGGTGCCGCTCAAAATTTCCCATAATACCTATCACAAATATTAACGAAAGCGTCATGTAGATGTGGGTACCAAATAGATACTCTCTCTCTCTCTCTCTCTCTCTCTCTCTCTGTCTCTCAGAGTGTTTTGTGTGGTGTGGTATTCACGTTGAAGAGTCCTTAAATCGCTTTGTGAGTGAAGTTCCTTTTTTATAAAGACATTAACGTGTCAAAGGTCTGTGAATACGAGCCTTATTCATGACATGAGTGTTAGGTAGTATGTTAATAAATCCATTCATTCATTTACTCATTTACACATTTATTTTCCTTTTAACAAACTAAATTTATATATCGTACGTTTTGTATCATTTTATGTACATTTATATTATTCTTGAAATTCAATTTTCTTTGATATTAGTCAGTATAAAGGACCTTTTAGTGTTGTTGGCTCGTATTCATTTCCATCATGCTGACCAATGGAAATGAACACTCTTGAGAGTTTTGTTGAGGTCAGGTGCTTATGCATAGTGTATAGGGTTTCTCACGCTGTTTTTCTGCAGATCTTCTTCGAGCAGCTTTACGTGTCCCAATGTTTTACTTTTGGTACTAAGATTATAAATCGATACAGTTTACAATGCTAGAGTGTTGCTCCGTGTACGTGTAAATTCAATTGTTTTACATTGAATATATTTAAATATGGATCAGTGGCCAGATAGATAGATGGACGGAAGGACAGATCTGTGGGTGGTGTGAGAGAGAGAGAGAGAGAGAGAGAGAGAGAGAGAGAGAGAGAGAGAGAGAGAGAGAGAGAGAGAGAGAGAGTGAGTCCTTAAATCTTTATAAGCTAAAAATAAATAAAACTAAACTAATTTCATCTTCTGTTTTATAAATGCCATCCGGATTAACAGCATGTACAATATCTTTCTTCATTTTATTAAATTGCTGTTTCCCACTTCTATAGGCAGACAATGACAACACCATCTATAGCCAGACAGCGACTTGATCATCTACAGCTAGGCAATGACTAAACCTTCAACAGCCAGACAATGACTAGACCATCTACAGCCAGACAATGACTAGACCATCTATAGTCAGACAATGACTAGATCTTCTATAGCAAGACAATGACTAGACCATCTTTAGCCAAACAATGACTAGACTATCAATTGGCAGACAATGACTAGATCTTATATAAACAGACAATGACAATACCATCTACAGCTAGACAATGACTAGACCATCTATAGCCAGACAATGACTAGACCATCAACAGCTAGATAATGACTAGACCTTCTACAGCCAGACAATGACTAGAACATCTACAGCTAGATAATGACTAGACCTTCTACAGCAAGATAATGACTTGACCATCTATAGCCACTCAATGACTAGAACATCTACAGCTAGATAATGACTAGACCTTCTACAGCAAGACAATGACTTGACCATCTATAGCCACTCAATGAATCGACCATCTAAAGCAAGACAATGACTAGACCTTCTACAGGCACTCAATGACTAGATCTTCTATAGCCAGACAATGATTAGACCTTCTACAGCCAGACAATGACTATACCTTTTATAGTCACTCAATGACTAGACCTTCTATAGCCAGACAATGACTAGACCATTTATAGCCAAACAATGACTAGACCTTCTACAGCAAGACAATGACTTGACCATCTATAGCCACTCAATGAATAGACCATCTAAAGCAAGACAATGACTAGACCTTCTACAGGCACTCAGTGACTAGATCTTCTATAGCCAGACAATGATAAGACCTTCTACAGCCAGACAATGACTATACCTTTTATAGTCACTCAATGACTAGACCTTCTATAGCCAGACAATGACTAGACCTTTAAGAGCCAAACAATGACTAGACCTTCTATAGCCAGACTCTGACTAGATCTTCTATAGCCAGACAATGACTAGACCTTCTACAGCCAGACAATAACTATACCTCATATAGCCACTCAATGACGAGACCTTCTACAGCCAGACAATCATTAGACCATCTATGTTTAGCACATGTAACTTTAATTCTAAATGGCATTAGGTGATTTTCTGTAAGCAGATCGGTTTTTATACTCTTTTTAACAAAGATTATTTACTATTGTGATTTTCTTGTGAATGCAAATCCTGCAAATTAATGGAAATTAATATATCGTAAAGTTGAATACAAAGACTTTCATCTCCTACACATAGCTGTAACTATCTATGGTCAAATCAGAACTTAAAGAAAAGATGTTACATATTAGATGCCTAAATTATTCTCTCTACTTCATTGAGAACTTTCCACATGTTATAACACGAATCTGGATTAAGATATTTATACATAATGATAATTTGTAAGCAGTACAACATACATATCAGGTAGATATGATTAGTAATTCGAGAGAGGAATAATTCTTTATTTTAAGTGTTTGGGTCATGAATTGTATTGCATGGTGTGAAGTACTAAAATTAGTTCGGTAAATGCTTACTAATAAGCCATACACATGTGAAACAAGAGAAAAACCATGCAAATGTGAAATTAGAGTTTCGCGATGTGTGGTCATTAGGCGATTAGAGTATAAATTACCGTAGTATTTTCGCGTTTAAGAACCTTTCAGTTGACAGCGATTTTTGTCTTGAGGTCCACGGACATAGGGAAAAGAGGAACTATCAAGCAAAGCTTGTGCAGTTGTTTGATTCCGTCGGCGTGAGACTCATTGCTGTAGCAATATTATGTTATTGGTCACATTTGTAATGTGATCTGCACAAACATCATCAAGCTAAGGACGTATTTGCATAACAGTACAATTACATGCTTGTATGAATTGAAAATATTCGTCAATAATGTCGTGTTCAACATACATACCTTACGAATCCCAAAACAATAGTTAAAATAGTATGCTAATCCGTGTCCCATCGTCACACATACTATAAATTTCGCACAAATATGCTTGTGTTTGATAAAGAACGTACCATGTAATCCATTTTTATTCAAGATACACCAATGCAAATGCTGTTGTAAATAAGCCAACACGTTAGAAACGTCGACAAAAACTCAATATCACCGTTGCTGTTTTGTTTCAGACATATTTTAGGACACAATCATACAAGATAAAACTATAACCATTTCAATACCCTGCTTGATGTTCAAAGATAAATTACTATTCATACCATATTTTGTTATTATATTATTTATGTTTTTTTTCACAAGCATTAAGAAGATTGAAGGCAAGGTAATTATTAAAATCAGCTGCGGCTCCTCCTTTATGGACTTATCAATTCTTGTCACTCTTTGGAAAACTACAATCCTGCAGAATGTTGATGAACAGCAAAGATAGCAAGAGTATGAAACTTTGAGTAAAAGTTCTACAACAATGCCGTCTTGTCCTGGTGCTAAATTATGCTGACATGGATTTAATTACTTTATGAATTTAAATCTATTGTTATTTGATCGTCAAGATCAGGATTATACGTTTTACAAATATTGCAATTTATATATTATATTTCATTTGTAGTTATTCTTCAATTTGAGCATTTACAGAAAATTTAAAACCAATTAATAATTTCTCAAAATATGAGAACTACTCTTATGGAGTTTTATTTAATGTGTCTCATGTCTTTTTGTATATTTCTTAAGTTCTTTGCTTTTCCAAAGGCTATTTGTATGTGATTAGATAACAATTTCAGCATCTACATTTTGTTTTCTAAATTCTCCTTCATATGATACAAGTTTTGGAATTTCGGTTGTGTATTTTATCGTGTAGAGTTTTAATAGATTTTAATGTTATAGACTGTTTTATATT